>JAJTUV010002766.1:0-169814 GCA_021653895.1 Mastomys natalensis
GTGTGAATCTAACCAAGCAAATGAAAGATCTATATGACAAGAACTTCAAGTATCTGAAGAAAGAAATTGAAGAAGACCTCAGAAGATGGAAAGATCTCCCATGCTCATGGATTGGCAGGATTAATATAGAAAAATGGCCATCTTGCTGAAAGCAATCTACAGATTCAATGCAATCCCCATTAAAATCACAACTCAGTTCTTCACAGAGTTAGAAAGAGAAATTCTCAAATTCATTTGGAATAACAAAAAATCCAGGATAGAGAGAACTATTCTCAGGGTACTCTCAATCTTCATTTTCAGCATATCAGGAGTTCAGTTCACATGAATCAAAATCAGTAGCACAATTCACTCACAAACACTATTAACGAATCAACAACAGCAGTTCTATCCAGAAGAAGCCATGAGGCTCTGATGATCTTGTTGAAACAGCAAGAAGCCTCTGGAGTATCATGAGGAGTTTTTTGGTGTATTTCTCCATATTCAGTCACAACAGTGAACAGTGAAAAAGACAAGGCAAAGCAATGCCACAATGTCATCCACTGTGTGTTGAGTTATACATTTTCCAAGCATCATATGTCCTCTCAAGCATCCACTTCAGCAAAACATCACATGCTCCTTTTCCATGCAGCTTCCAAAAAGCCACCATGTATCTATTCTTAGTAAAACATTCTCCCACATGTCTGCTTCAGCAAAACATCCTTGCATAAGACAGTTTCCAGGAAAACATCACATAATACAACTGGGTCTAAAACAAAACCACTTCACATTAGTTTGTTCCTCAGAACATTTTTCTATTGCACATATTTCATATGAATAGAATAACTAGAACAAGTGAGTATAATATGCAGTCATTTGTAGCTATTTTAAATTACTACAGTATTTTCAAGGTTAATCCATGTTGTAGCATATGCAAATTTTTTATTCCTTTTTATTTCCAAAGAATATTTTTCTGTGTAGGTAGTTGATACTTATTTATTTACTCATAAGTTGATGAACATTTCAGTTATTTCCACTGTTTGGCTATTTTAAGCAACACTGCTATGCATGTTAGCGCAGGTTATTTGTTTTGTTTTGTTTGTTTTTAACTATATTTTCAATGTCCTTGGGTACATAGCTGTGGACTGTCTGGTTCATTGATTATTCAGTTTCTCATTTTAACACTTTTTTTTTAAAAAAAATTTTTTTCTTTGGGAATTCCACTCATGTATACAAGGTACATTGATCATATCCACCTCTACTTCTTGCCTCAACTTCTCCCAGATTTCTCCTATAACATCTCCCTGCCAATTTCACACCCCCCCCCCCTTTCTAACCTAGGGAGTCTGATTAGTCCTATCCATATATATTTAATTGTAGGAATATCCATATTTATAGTACAATTTACCAGAGGTCACATTCTGTGAAAAAAAAAAAAAAAAAAACAGTGATTCTTAGTCCTCAAGCAACTATGAATTGTCAATGACTCCTGGGAAGGAAGTACAAGCTTGTGAGCCCTTCCCGCATTCTCTCATTCATATTGGAATGTTGACTGGTTGTTGTTCCAGCAGCAATACTACTTTACTGTCCTGCCAGCAGTACCTGAGACTTCTTTCTCCCTTTACTGCCAATGTACTGTGCTGTCTGCACATTGTTTTCTAAGTCTCCTTGGCACATAACATGATATTCCATTGCAGTCTTAATTTTCACTTTCTTAATGATGCTGGAGAGTGAACATCTTTTGATGTATACACTATTTGTGAACATCCATTGCACAAATGTCTATTTAAAATTGGTGTATATTAAGGGGGAAATGTGTCTTTTCATTATAAAGCTTATCTTCCTTATATATTTTGTCTCTTACCAGTTTTATAAATACTTCTTACATTTCTTTTCTTGTCTTTTCACTTCTTGATGATATCATTTATAGCAGAAAGTTTTTCACTTTCAATGAGGTCAGATACATCATTTTCTTGGTAATTCTCATGTCATACATAAGAAAATACAGCCTAGTTCAAAGTCATGGAGATTTGCCCTGCATTTTTTAACTTAATTTTTTATTTATTCACTTTACATCTGGTTCACTGCCCCCTCCCACAATCTTTTGCCTGTAACCTTTTCCTTTGAATGAGTGGGACCCTCCTAGATATCCACCCACCCTGGCACTTAAAGTCTCTGCAAGGCTGAGTACTTTTTCTCCCACTGAGGCCACACAAGGTATCCCAGCTAGAAGAACATATCTCACACATAGGCATCAGCTTTTGGGATAACCCTGTTCCAGTGGTTCAGGACCCACATGAAGACCAAACTGCACATCTGCTACACATGTTCAGGGGGCCTAGGTCCAGCCTATGTATGCTCTTCGGTTGGTGGTTCAGTCTCTGAGAGCCCAAGTATCCAGGTCAGTTGACTCTGTTGGTCTTCCTGTGAAATTCCTGTCCCCTTTGGGGCCTGCAATCTTACTCTGCTCTTCCATACAAGTCCCCAAGCTCCATTTGTCTGTAGGTATCTGCAGCTGTCTGAGTCAGCTGCTGGGTAGAGTCTCTCAGAGAACAACATGCTCTTATCTGCAGGCATAACAGAGTATAATCAATAATGTCAGGGCTTGCACATAGGATGGGTCTCATGCTGGGCTGGCCATTGGCCAGCCATTCCCTCAGTCTCTGTTCCATTCCCCATGTCTGCATTTCTTGCAGAGAGGATAAATTTTGGGCTCAAAGTTTTGTGGGTTGGTTGGTGTCTCTATCACTCCACTGGGATTCCTGTCAGATTCCTTATCCCTTATGTTGTGAGTCACAGCTAAGATTACCCCATTGATTCTTGGGTGCCTCCCTTATCCCTTATCTTTGTCTCAACCTGGAGATGCCCACACTCCTTACCCCCATCAGCTGCGGATTTCCATTAATTTTCTTAGCCACTTGGCCATCTCTTCTGTCCTTCCCCACACTTAACCCTGGACCTCCCCATTCCTGAAGGGGAAACTTCTGGTTTCTTTGGAAAATCAGTTATGTCAACTGATGTTTTGCTGGGGAACACAAGATAAAGTATGTTTTGCTAAAGCAGAAACGTGAAAGAATACATGAGGAAGGAATAAAGATATGACCCCAGTGACAGTGCGAGCTCCAACATAGGTTTACTTTGCTCCACCTTGATATTCTTTGCTAATGACTCGCATGTATTGGTTCAACATACATTTCATTTCTGAGATCCCTTGTGGTGGCACCATAAAGAGAAACTAGCCAAAGAACTTCATGAGGTTCCTAAGGTTTCTTCCTGCTTCTGCAGCCTTGGGCCAGTTGGCAAGCCTGCAGTTTCTTCTGGATTGAACTGCCCTTTCTGGTTCATATGTGATGACTGCCAAGTGGACTGGAATGCAGCTGCTAATTCATATTTGGTGTTTGCTACTGAACTGAACTGCTGATGTTCTGACAACCAAGTTTGGACTTGCCCCAAAAGGACTATTTCTAGACAGGTCTACTTCCCCATGTCCTAATAACTTCTCTTTTCCTCCACCTCTGGTGAATGGTGGGCTAGAGGGTAGTCGAATACTTACTAAAGTAGGTTGTAAAAAAAATTATGACGACACCTTCCCTCCTTATCCCCTCTCCCTCCCAGTACCCACCCTTCATTTTCCTGTTATGGCTATTTACTCCTCCTTCTAAGTGAGATTCAAGCATCCTTCCCTGTGCCTTCCTTCCTGTTTAGTTACTTTGGGTCTGTGAAGTGTAGCATGGTACCTGTATTTTATTTGCCATGTATTTTTTATTGCCTTATCTTTTAAAATTAAGAACTGTATACATCTAAACCTCATCAAATTGTGGGTAATATTTTAATTTTCTTTAATTTAATCTTTGAAACAACATTATTTTTTTCCAGACTGACCTCAAATTTCTCTACCTCACTCTCCTTAGCTGATATGTATGTGTGTGTGTGTGTGTGTGTGTGTGTGTGTGTGTGGTGTGAGCACATTTGAATTTGAATGTGGATGTCATTTATCCTATCTTTTTATTGAAGAGACTCTGTTCTCCATTCCTATAAGTGGTTTTGGAGCTCCTGTTGAGAATCAATCAACCACAGATATATGGGTTTATTTTTAACTCTCAGCTATAGTCCATTGATCAATACTTCTGCTGGTATTTTGATGACTATAATTTGTAGTAAGCTTTCAGATTGAGGCATGCCAATTCTCCAATTTTCTTTTTTCTTTTTCAAAATAATTTAAGGGCATTTGGAATCTCTTGCAGTTTCATCTGAATTTCAGGATTTATTTTTCCCTATAGACCAAAAAGAGCCAAATAAAGTAGCTCACACTTGTAATCCCAGTGCTTGGAGGCAGGAAGTTTAAGGCTTATCTGAGCTACAGAGTGAGTAGTAGGTCAGCCTGGATGGCTAGAGAATGAAAGCCTATGTCTAAATAAATAAGAAAACTCTATGTTTTAATGGGAATTATACATTGCTTTGAGTAATATTGCCATCTTGATCTAAAACTTAATAGTAAATGTTCAAATAAAACTATCATTATTAGAAATAGCTCTAATTTTTAAGGTTTTGTTTCACATTTGTAAGCAATGCATTAAAAATATCAGCTTTAAAGTTTTTCACTTATTTTTCTAAACTTGTTCCTATTTTGTTTTTTTTGTTTTTTTTTTTTGTTTTTTGAGACACATTTTCAAGATAAAGACCAGACTCAGAGTCAGACCTCAGTAATCCTCCCACTTCAGCCTGCCAAGTGCTGGGACTATAGGTATCTGGCACTATACCTATCTGGCAATATATATTAGATATGTGTGCATATGTGTGTGTGTGTGTGTGTGTGTGTGTGTGTGTGTGTGTGTGTGTGTGTCTGTGTGTGTGTGTGCGTGTGAGAGAGAGAGAGAAAGAGAGAGAGAGAGAGACAGAGAGAGAGAGAGAGAGAGAGAGAGAGAGAGAGAGAGAGATTGAGAGGAGATTGAATAATTTCCCTTTTCTAGGGGCTGGAGAAATAGTTTGGTATGTAAGAACAAGAATTGTTCTTGCAGAGGCCAGAGTTTGGTTCCTGAACCCAGTTGTGTGCTCCCAGGTATCTATAACTCTAGCTCCACAGGTTTCAGCACTCTTTTCTGTCCTGTTCAGGCACTGCACATGTAAAGGCAAAATACTCATAGACATAAAATAAATCTAAAAAGAATTGTTAATCTCAGACTTTTACTGATTTGTTTTGGATTTTCAAAAATAGTATTTGTAATTTATTCTTTGAGAATGTCATACAATATATTTTATCATATTGATTCTCCTCCCCTAACTCCTACCATTTTTTCTACCTCCCTATCTTACTATCTTTTGTATTCTCTTTCTCTCCCTCTATCCCCATCTGAAACAAAACTAAGCAAAGAAACAAACAAACAAAAAAAAATCATAGGGTCAAGTTCATGTTCACCAATTAATCCTGAGTATAGAAACTGCCCTGGAGTGTGATCAGTATTGAGTCAAAACAAACAAACAAACAAACAAACAAACAAACAAAAACAATTTTCCTTCACCTAGCAGCAATCAAATGTCAAATGTGGCTTGTCTATGGATGGAACTTAGTGTATATCTCCTCTCTTCCATTCTAGGATTTAGTCTGGTTTGAACTTCTACTGATTTTGTGTATGCTATGATATTTGCTGTGTGTTTACATGTGCATCAGGCTTGTGGTATTTTGTGCGTCCTTGAAGTCACCCACCAACATTGGCTCTGACAATCTTTCTGTGTACCCAGTGCTCCGAGGTAATGGACCACCAACCAAGGAGGGATTTATGTACAGGGAGGGATTTATGGCTCCAGATACATATGTAGCTGCGAATGGCCTAATCTGACAGCAATGGGAGGGGAGGATCTTGGTTTTTGGGAGGTTTGATTCCCCAGCATAGGAGGATGCTGGAATGGTAGGGCAGGAGATGGTAGGGGGAGGAATCTCAAAGAGGCTAAGGGGAGAGGGTGGATGAGATAGGGGTGTGTGGATGGGTAACTGGGAAGGGGCATATCATTTAAGATATAAAGAAATGGAATGATTAATAAAAAATTAATAATAAAAAATATAAAATATAAGTGACTACTCTTTTCAGAGGTCTTGTGCTCAATTCCCAGCAATCACATGGTGGCTCACACCCATTTGTAATGGGATCTGATGCCCTCTTCTGGTGTGTCTGAAGACAGCTACAGTGTACTCACATACATAAAATAAATAAATAAATCTTTTTTAAAAAATTTTAATCTTTTTTATACTAAAAAAAAAAAAAATCTTACTGTACCATTGACTGTTTTCAGCGTTGTATATCTCTCTAACTTGTGGATTTTTTATACTAAAAAAAAAAAAAAAAAAAAAATCTTACTGTACCATTGACTGTTTTCAGCGTTGTATGTCTCTCTAACTTGTGGATTTTTTATACTAAAAAAAAAAAAAAATCTTACTGTACCATTGACTGTTTTCAGCATTGTATATCTCTCTAACTTGTGGATTTTTTATACTAAAAAAAAAAAAAAATCTTACTGTACCATTGACTGTTTTCAGCGTTGTATATCTCTCTAACTTGTGGATTTTTTATACTAAAAAAAAAAAAAAAAAAAAAAAATCTTACTGTACCATTGACTGTTTTCAGCGTTGTATATCTCTCTAACTTGTGGATTTTTTATACTAAAAAAAAAAAAAAAAAAAATCTTACTGTACCATTGACTGTTTTCAGCGTTGTATATCTCTCTAACTTGTGGATTTTTTATACTAAAAAAAAAAAAAAAAAAAAAAAAAAATCTTACTGTACCATTGACTGTTTTCAGCGTTGTATGTCTCTCTAACTTGTGGATTTTTTATACTAAAAAAAAAAAAAAATCTTACTGTACCATTGACTGTTTTCAGCATTGTATATCTCTCTAACTTGTGGATTTTTTATACTAAAAAAAAAAAAAAAAATCTTACTGTACCATTGACTGTTTTCAGCATTGTATATCTCTCTAACTTGTGGATTTTTTATACTAAAAAAAAAAAAAAAAAAAAAAAAATCTTACTGTACCATTGACTGTTTTCAGCGTTGTATATCTCTCTAACTTGTGGATTTTTTATACTAAAAAAAAAAAAAAATTTAATCATGGCACTGTATCCGTCTTTACCCAGCATCCTCTCTGGGTCTCAGGCAGCCACTTCGTCACGAGAAGCCGCCGAGGAGACGCCATTTTGTCTGAGTCAGTCAGAAGCCGTTAGGCGGATATGGCCGCAAAGTCACCCCCAGAGAAGATGCCGAAGGCACGTCGAGACACTGTCAGGTCCCAAGGTAAAGCTCCCGCTGCTGCTTCGGTTCTCCCGGTTCTCCCAGGCGGCAGTGGTACCTCAGCGGCCGGCAGAGGTCACCAGGCCTCAGAGCTGCCACCGATGCCATCTCCATGACTGGTGCAAAGCTGGGGCTGTTTTCTGTGCCTGCGAAGCACCGTTTCGACCCTGAAGGTAGCCGTGGCCCAAACATTGAACTTGGACGTGTTCGGCCTTATACGAGAAGCCAGAGAGAGGTAGGCCAAACCCCGGAAGACGGGAGAGGCGGGAAAGGTGGCAAAGGCGGCAAAGGTGGTGGCAGCGGTGGCAGCGGTGGCGGCGGTGGCGGCAGCGGTGGCGGAGGAGGAGGTGGCGGCAGCGGCGGTAGCGGCAGTGGTGGCGGCGGCAGCAGCGGTGGCAGAGGTGGAGGTGGCGGTGGCGGAGGCGGCTGCAGCGGCAGTGGCAGCAGCGGTGGCAGTGGCGGAGGCGGAGGTGGTGGCAGCGGCAGCGGCGGCAGCGGCGGCAGCGGTGGAGGTGGCGGTGGTGGTGGTGGCGGCAGCGGCGGCAGCGGCGGCAGCGGTGGAGGTGGCGGTGGTGGTGGCGGTGGCAGCCGTGGCGGAGGCGGAGGTGGCGGTGGCGGAGGCAGCGGTGGCGGTGGCGGTGGCGGTGGCGGAGGCAGCGGTGGCGGCAGCGGGCCCCCGGCTCAAAGAAAGAGCAGTAGAAAGAGGAAGCAGCCCAACCGATACCCAGCTACAGAATGTGCAGGTGGGCCTCAGCTTCCGAAAGCTCTAGAGTCGCCACCGCCGGGTACACCTCAGCCACCATCTTCTCTGAGCTCCCCGCCTAGCAGCAGCCATTTTGAAGTTTCAGTGGGGAACCGAGAATCCCCAGGGCCTACCCTCAGGAGCAGCACCGCGCCACCGCCAGCAGATGTGTCTACTCCGGCCCCTAAGGCCCCGAGCCCAGCCGTTCTGACTGTTTCTGGTCCTCACAGCCGTGCACCCGATTCCAGCTGTGAAGGGCGTGACCACTCCACCCCTGATGGCCAGGAACCGGCGGCCCCTCTGCAGGTTCCTGATGATGGACTCTGTCACAGCGGTCCTGACCCCAAAGGCAGTGTGACCCCTGAAGGCAGGGTTCTCCGCTCACGAGTCATAACATTTGGCGGTGATAGCAGTGCATCGGTGGCCAGCCCCGAAGTTCGCACCGAAGCCCACAACATCCCCTGGAATTTACGTCCTCGGGCCACTCCACAGGTTCCTGTTCTTCACAGCCATACCCTGGGCTCCAGTTCTGATAGCGGCAGCCATCCAACACTGCGCAGAAGCAGCCGCATTGCATCCAGGCTCGGCTCTGACCAGCAAAGGAAGCCAAAAAGTGAAGATGGAGCTGAACCTGGAGCCAGAGCCAGAAGCAGCACCCGAGCCAGAAGCAGCACCCGAGCCAGAAGCAGCATCCGAGCCAGAAGCAGAATCAGAGCCGAGATCAGAGCTAGAAGAAGAGGCAGAACCTGGCCCCAGCAGCCGGTCACAAGCAAGCCTTTCCACCGTTAGGTCTTCAAGTCGAAGGAGATCCTTGCTAGCAACCACAGCCTCTCCTCCAAGGCGCCCAGTCCGTATGCGGGCCTCTTCCCCTTCTCCTCCTGGTAGGCTCTATCCTTTCCCTGGGTGGTATAATGAAAGTGCCAGTTCTTCCTCCAACGAGGATGTTTCAGGGCCCCCTTCTCTCCCCAGTAAGTCACGAGAACGGGGCTCCTCATCTCCTAGGCTTTGGCGTGCCTTGATACCTGACCTGGATAGCCTTGATTCTTCCTCTTCTGGAGAGTCAGAGGAAGAAATAGATGTTGCCACTCACCCTCCTGCATAGGAAGAAGTGTAGGGGATGCCTCTTACTCCCATACTCCACCCTTGCTGTAATTCATGGTGAGAGGTTTCCCAGACACACAAAAGGAATAGGCACTTATCCACTGTTGGCTATGTGATTATCTGTGAGGTTTCTAGGGTTTCTCCCTATTCACTAGTAGTCTAAGCAGTTTTGAAGTCCCCTGTTCCCCTCACCCCAACTATCTAGCACTTATAAGGACTTTGGTTCCATTCAGTACCCCCTTTATCTTTAAAACAGCCTGGGTTGTTTGTTACTAGGTTTGGGTGGGGGGTTTTATTTTTTTTGCCTCTGAGTTTTGTTTTTCAAGTTGCTTTTCTGTAATTAAGTATTTTAATAAAAGTGTTTTATTTAAAAAAAAAAAACATATGTGTCACTTGTAGAAAAAAAAATATTTGATTCCCTATGTTTTTTTCAAACATCCTTAGAGTTATTAATCACACTTCATGCTTAATAATAAGTATTTTAATAAAAGTGTTTTATTTTAGAAAAAAAAATTAATCATGAAGGCATACTGCAATTTTTAAATGTTTCTTCATTGAATATACCAATATTATTATATTTTGGGGCACATCCTTTGTTCTATTAACATGTATTACAGTGATTAATTTGTATTTATAAAGCCCACTGTACATCCTAGTGTACAATTTTTAGTGTAGTCATAGTGTACAATTTTTCTTATATGTTATGGAATTTGGTTTTCTCATGCTGTTAAGGACTTTTGTATCCACACACCTAAAAGATTGACTTGTAGTTTTTTGTTGTTATTATTCACATATTAATTTTTTATGTTTTTATGTAAATTTAGTATCCAATAATTCTGACTAACATGGGAAGTATTGTCTTCTATTTTTAAAAGTAGATTCAAAAAGTGGTATCAATTTTCTCTCAGCATTTAGTATAGTTCACACAGGTATAGGCATTTGGGGCTGGGCCATTGTATAAAATTTTATCACCACCAATAATATCATCATCACCACCATCATACTTCATCATTATTAATTGGCCCATATTTGTACACACTGGAAATATTAATTCATTTATATTAGTTACTATCAGCTTATTTATGTTTTCTTCTTCTTGAGTCAGTTTTAGAAGTTGACTTCCCTTATATCAAAATTATTGAATTTTTGTCATATAGCTAGTCACAGTACTTCCTTTAAACATTTGTATTTATCTTAGTTCAATTGTGATTTCATACATATTTCAGTAAATTAAGGCGGTCTTACTATGTAGCCCAGGTTGGCCTTGAATTTTCAAAATCACAAACCTTGGCTCCACAGGAACTGCAGGAAAAGGCATGAGCTGATGTGCCAAGTTTAATCATTTACTTCCTATTTTCATGGTCAGTGTCAGTAAAGATTTGTGAAGACTGTTTTTTTTTTTCCCCCAAAGAACTAGTTGTTAGTTTTGCTGCTCTTCTCTTTGTATTGGTTTTTCTATGCTTTCTTGTAGCCACATCTACTGTAATCTTGATCATTTGTAGCCTGCTGTCATATCCGCCTCGGCTGGCAAGTAAGACACGACACGGCAGGATCCTTCTCTGACAGCTCTTTATTCCAGGAACAATCTTCATTTATCGAAGGAGAACCCCAAGCAGCAGAAATGCATTGCTTATATACCCTTCCAAGGGGGCGGGCCAGGTGGCCTGTTCTCTCAGGATTGGTTAGGTCCCATGTCTCATTAGCATAAGCCCTCTGATTGGTTAGGGCTCATGCCTCATTAGCATAATCCCTCTCGGGAGGAGCTTGAGGCTGACGCATGTGCAATAGGCTTGTTTATGCAGGACGCTGAGCTGGCCATGTCAGAAACCGGCGCCATCTTAAATCGGCTGCCTACATCTCCCCCTTATTTATTTTATAAATTTGAAGTAGGTTACCTCTGGACCCTTCAGATACTCTCCTAGGCCTCCCACACCCAAGCATGCTTGAACTCATACACCAGGTGATTGTCAAAAGGCTTTGGAAGGCACTCCTTGAAAGAGCCACTGCTGTGGCAAAAGGTCAGCGGTGGAAAGCAGAGGTCTGAGCCCTTATGCAAGTGTTGAAGGCATTGTAATGGGGGGCACCACCCCATACCCACCTTCGTGCCTTTTTTCAGGGAGAGGTATATTTGACACAAAACCTCTATGCTCTCAGACATGCTTTCAGAAAATCTATCTCAGGATTGAGAACATCTCTAGTCGAGGTGCTCCTCGTACTCACCGCTTCAGAAAAATTGAGATAGTGCCTTAGGAGCCTCATGAATGTATACCATTGGCAATGGTTAAGATGGTCAGTATCTAGGGATAATGCCTGGACGGCCAATACTGGGTCCAGAAGGTTCCCCACTAGGTCTCCCTAAGGGAGGCCAGCCAAATAGTTGGGGAAGCACCTTCCTCCATGGCAGTCAGTGCCTGGTAAACTACAGCCCTATGTCTTGCATGGTCACGGTGCAAGCAACACAGAAACCAGAGGCAGAAACCACATCCTAAGAGAACAGCGGCTCCCCAGACAAATACCCCCGCCCATTCTTTAAAGAAGTTGAGGGCATCCTTGACCCAAGTGGTGAGTCCCTCCAGGGTGACGAGATCCAGGCGGGTGCCGTTCAGGGTGGCTATCTGCGACAGGAGCCTTCTGGATATGTCCTCACCTTCCTTCAACCAGTTTCCTTTCAGATACTCAGACAGGAGTCTGCTCTGATTGAGAGACTGTGAGGAATTATATATCAATGGAGTAATACACAGTCCCTTGAAAGAGGAGACGCAAGAGAGTTGGACAAGTTTATATAGGTCCTCAACATTCTCTTGAACCAGGTCCACCCGCTGATTAACAAGAAGAATCCCTGAGGAGAGATGGGCGTTAAACTCCTCTTGGGTAGTTAGTGCAGTAGCTGCCTGATCTACAATACTACTGACTGTTGCAGCAGTTTGAACATGGTTGGGCATAGCTACAGCCGCCGTGGTTGCTGCAGCCGCAGAGACTACAATAGCGGCCACTATGGCTGCGGTAATACTGAAGTCTCTTTTTTGTCCAATAAGGTTGAGAAGGGGAAAGGTTCTAGGATCAGCTTCCACCGGTATGGGAACAAAGGTGGGTAGTCTGACTAATAAGGCAATATCATTACCGTCATCCAGCATTCGGCCAGGTAACAAGTGGTACTAGAAGAGTTGCAAGATAATTGATTACTTGTAATATTATTGGCAAGCAGGAAGAAAAATGGCAGCCAAACACATACCAGAGCAGGTCTGGTGGAATGGTGTGAAGCATTGGCCATTAAATTATTGAACTTAATAAATTGCAATCTATCTTTGATCCTGGTGGCAGAGATATTCCACAATTCTAAGCTTTCACCTTTTAGCCATGCAAATGGAGTAAGGGAAGTGAAACCCCTACCTTGTTAGAGAGCAACCATTGGTACCAGGGCCAAGCCTTATTATAGCCAGCAGAACTATTGGTGTCATTGTAAATAGATCTGCGTAATGGAGGGGAAAATTCAAAACCCTTGATGATTTCCCTAGGATAATGCAGTTGGCCTTGGCAGGGGGTAAAATCGGGTGAAAACTCCTCATAAGGAGGGCACGACGGGAGCACTCTGTGTCTAGTAGAGTTCTTAACCGCTCCCATAAGGTAAAGGTATGGTGGCATTGTGAACCATGAGCAATGTGGTGATGTTAATGTTGCTCATGGCGTCCATCGGGGTGCCTCCTGATCCTTGGGTCTTGCCCACTGCCACTTGAGTAAGAACAGTCTACAAGACCCCAGCATCAACATTACAGTGCTCGAGGGGGTCTAGCCATGCAGACACATTGGCTCTAATGAGCTTAATACACTCTGCCTTGGTGTTCAAAGTAAAGCAGAGAGTACTGGTAAGAGAATAATTAGTGGCTGAGTACTCCTGAGGGGGGTTATTGTTTGGGACAATGTAGGGCACATTGCGAGCACAAGAAGTAGAAAAAAAAAGGTAGGGAGGACCAGAGAGTTAGAATGGACCGGCATGGGCACCGGCCAAGTGAGTTTAATTGCCCACAGCTGTATACAATCACCCGGTATCCATTGCAGCAGCAAGATCAATATCAGGATCCATGGCTTCATCATCCCTTTTTCGTCTGGGACCACCGGACTGGAGATCTTCTGAGTCAGTCTCTCAGGGATCCAGGCAGGGTTTTCTTGGTCCTGTGGAAAGATACAAACAGAACCTCGTGCTCTTATGAGCACGGGATCGGGCCCTCGCCATGTGTTAGTTATGATATCTTTCCATTTTACCTTTTCTGGCAGAGGGCGGAGGTGATTATGATGTCTGTCAGCAGCAGACTGACCCTGAGCATCCAAATTTAGAAAATTTAAGGTAAATAGTGCTAAGGATAGTCTATGCTTGGGGGTAAGGCCGTGGCCTATTCCCTCTTTTGTTTTTGAAGGCATTCCTTGAGCGTGCAGTGCGGTGCGCTAGTTCTACAATACCCTGCCCCTGAGGGTTGTAGGGCAGTCCATGAGTGAGTGAGACTTCCATCCGTTGGCAAAAGGAAGAAAAAGCTTGAGCCATATAGGCTGGGCCATTATCAGTCTTAAGTGTTTGGGGTTTTCCCCAAGCCGCCCACGCCTCCAGACAATGAGCAATTACTTTGGTGGTCTTTTCACCAGATAGGGGAGTGGCATGGATCACCCCCAAGTAAGTATCTACTGATACATGGATGTATTTTAGGGTTCTGAAATCTGAGAGATGTGTGACGTCCATCTGCCAAACCCTGGTGAGATGCCTCGAGGGTTGATGCCCACATGGGGTGGATGTAGATGTATAACGCATTGAGGGCAATCGAGCACAATTTGGCGTGCTGCAGCCCACGGCAAGTTAAATCTCTGTTGCAATGTTGTAGAATTTACATGAAACGACTGATGGAACTGTGCCGCACGATCCCAAGCAGTGCTCAGGAAGATGCATTCTTTCTTAGTCCATAGGTCTACTGCATTATTTCCAGCGCTCAAGGGCCCTGGTAATCCCGTGTGAGCTCTAATATGGTGGATAAAAAATTTGTTGGTGCGCTGTCTAATTATGATTTGTAAATTTTTAAAGAGGTCGCACACTGTGCTACTGGCTTTGATGGGGCCTGCGACCTCCAGGACTTTGACACCGTTTACCACATATGTCGAATCAGAGATCAAATTAAAGGCAAAATGACACGTTTTGAAAACTTCTAAAACTATTTGCAACTCAACAATCTGAGGTGATCCAGGCTGAAATTGGCACAGCACAGGCTCAGAGTTCTCTACCAGGTATGCTCCACAGCCATTTTTGGAGCCATCAGTAAAAATATTGGGTACATTTTTCAAGGGGGAATGAGAGGTGATAGAAGGGAAAACTACAGGGTGCTCCTTGAAAAAGGATAATAAAGGATGTTTGGGGTAATGGTTATCTAGAATGCCATCAAAACTATAGGTCAAAATGGCCCAATCATCTACTGTGCTACACAGGACTTTCACCGGGTGAGCGGAGTAAGGCGTCACAAGTGTATCAGGTGCTCGTCCAAAATGCTGTACATATAGGCGAATGCCCTCCTGTGCCAGATGGGCTACTGTGGTGGGATAATGTTCTATGGATTTGTTTTGAGAGATTTTTGGGTGGACCCACAAGAGGGGCTCATCCTGTCATAGAACTCCTGTGGGTTGATCATGTGTGGCAAGGACACATAAAATTATGGGTAGATCCGGTTCTAATCTCCCTAGGAAAGCTCCTCTCAAGCTCTTTTCTACCTTCTGTAGTGCAGCCCTGCCTTCCGGAGTCAGATGACGGGGTGAGTCAAGGGCGGAGTCACCCGTCATTATCTCAAATAAAGGTTTTAATTCATGGTTAGACAGATTTAGGTAGGGACGTATCCAATTTATGTCCCCAGCAATTTTTGAAACTGATTTAGGGTCGTAAGGCTGTCCTTACGTAATTCGAATTTTTGAGGTATTATATATATAATATATATATTTTGGTTTTTCGAGACAGGGTTTCTCTGTATAGCCCTGGCTGTCCTGGAACTCACTCTGTAGACCAGGCTGGCCTCGAACTCAGAAATCCGCCTGCCTCTGCCTCCCAAGCGCTGGATTAAAGGCGTGCGCCACCACCGCCCGGCCGAGGTATTATATTTTTGATGCTTATTTCTGCCCCCTGATATTTTGCTACCTTGCTTCGTTGAACTTTTTCTGGAGCTATTACTAGCTGTCTTTTTTCTAATAGTTTGATCAATTCCGTATATACACGTTCTAACAAATGCTCAGTTTTTTGCAGCTACAAAATGTCATCTATATAATGGAGGCAATGAACTTGGGGAAATTTCTTCCTTAAAGGGGCTATGGCCTCTCACACGTATAATTGACACATGGTCGGGCTATTGGCCATGCCTTGGGGCAGCACTACCCACTGGTAGCGCTGGTCAGGTTCCTTATGATTAATAGATGGAACCGTGAAAGCGAATCTCTCGCTGTCCTGTTCACAGAGTGGGATAGAAAAAAAACAATCTTTGATGTCAATAACAATAATAGGCCAATCACGAGGTAAAGCAGATAATAGAGGTAAGCCTCTCTGAACTGGCCCCATGACCTGCATCTGATGGTTTATGGCTCACAAGTCATGTAGCAGTCTCCAACTCCCTGATTTCTTTTTAATGACAAATATGGGGGTGTTCCAAGGGGAGACAGAAGGTTTAATATGTCCCAATTTTAATTGTTCTAAGACTAGTTGTCTAGTGGCTAGCATCTTTTCTGAGGAAAGAGGCCACTGGGGAACCCATACTGGCTCCTCAGTCTTCCAGGTAATAGGTATACCAGGCCCAGTGGCCACTAGGAAAAAACCCAGTCCCGTGCGTAACCCTTTTGGTTGCGGCTACACTGGTTCCTTTTCCCCTTGGAGGTATTTTCCAATGCCATGAGATGGATGCCATCCCATGTCTGTCATCATATTCATTGCCTCTGTGGAATAATGTGTATTTGTCAGTCTTAATTTCATGGCTTTCAACATATCTCTACCCTAAAGGCTGATAGGCAAAGCCAACACAAAAGGTTGGAAGGTGCCTTCGTTCCCTTCCTTGTCTTTCCAAGATAATGTGCCCGCGCTTACATTGGGCGATTTTGCATACCTTAGCCCCTGTAGGGTCTGGGTTGATGCTTGAATAAGCCAATTTTTAGGCCAATCTCTTTGGGCTATAATGCTATACGATCAGCTCCTGTGTCCAATAGCCCAATATTTTTTTAACCATTAATTTCCAATTCTATCATAGGCCTTTGATCCAAATCTAGAGACAAGAAGGCGGCTGCGGTCCCGGAGGATCCGAAGCCCTTGTCCCCTCTTAATATATTTTTACAGGGGAACATATTGTGTAAGCTGGGTAGCATTATTATTTGAGCAATTCTATCTCCTGGTGAGATGGCCACGATACCTCGCGGAGAGGAGGCAAGGATCTTAACTGTGCCCTCAAAATCGGCATTTATAATGCCAGGATGTACTACAAGGCCTTTTAAGGTGGAAGAAGAGAGTCCTATCAGAAGACTCACTGTGTCAGGAGGTAGTGGACCCTGAAAGTCAGTCTCAAGAGGTTGTACACCCATTCAGGGTGTTAATACGAGTCTGGTGGTGCAGCGCAGGTCCAACCCTGCTGAACCCGGAGTGGTTCTCCGAGGCTCAAGCAATGTAAGTTGGGCTGGCTCTGCACTGGCCCATATATCGGGCGGTGTAGGCTGGGCTGACTCTGCCCTTCCACTGCCCCATATATTTGCGGACCCTGGAAGCGAGGGCCCCACTGCCCGTTTTTTTGGCCGTGCGCCACTATAACTAGAGGTCAGCGGTTGTCCCTGAATATCTCTTACCGATCTACACTCATGGGCCCAATGGTTGCCCTTGCGACATTTTGGGCATATTCCTGGCTGCCTCAGATAAGGGGTACTCTCTTGTCTTTCCCTGTTTCCTTGTCTTTCCCTGTTTCTTTGTCTTTTCCCTGTCCCTTTGGGGGCATTGTCTCTTAAGGTGTCCTTGGCAACCACAGCAGAAGCAAGCCCCTGTAATAGGGGTCCTGCCTTTACCCTTAGATAACTGCATGACTCCAGCTGCCAAGCCAGAATTGGACAATGGTCCACCAATCTTCCTACAAGCCTTCATCCAAGCCTGCAAGCCCTTTGCTTTTCAAGGGGTGATAGCCTCCCTGCACTCTTTGGTGCACTGTTCAAACACCAATTGCTCTATCAGTGGCATGGCTGTATCAGGGTCGCCAGAAATTCTCCCTGCGGCTTCCATCAGGCGAGCCACAAAGTCGGAGAAGGGCTCAGTAGGACCCTGGAGGATTCTAGTTAAATTGCCAGAAACTTCTCCCTTATTGGGTAGAGCTTTCCAGGCTCTGATGGCCATGGCGTTAATTTGGCCATACACCGCCAGCGGAAACGCTGTCTGGTTATCTGCCCATTGTCCCTGACCTAAGAATATATCTAGATTCCTTAAGGGCTGTCCTGCGGCGGCGTTGGCCTGAGCCTGCCGTTGAGCATGATCAGTGTAAATAGATTTCCAATCAAGATACTGTCCCATAGTTAAGCAGGCTTTCACAGTACTCATCCAATCAGATGGTATCATGGCCTGTAACGCTATCCTTTCTGACAAGGATTGCATGAAGGAGGCATTAATGTCATAGGCCTTTGTGGGACTGCATAAGGGTATCCTGGTTCTTGGCTGGGCATGGGCCTAGAACCCCGAGACTCCAAGGGAGAAACGGCAGGAGTTCGGCTACGTCCCCAGAACTCAGGGTCCTGAAAAGCAGTCTAATCTCCATAGACCTACATTGTTCAGTCACGAAGGTCATTACAGGCCCCTCCCAAAGTGCACAGGGTGTAACTACAGGCCTCAGCCCTAGGGATTTACATACTAATGAAGGTCAAGGGCGGAGCCAATAACCATTCCTCCCCAGAACCTCCCCCTTCCTCCCTCCCTACTTAACTCAGGTCTGCCCTGAGTTTGGGGGGGTACCTCCAGATCCATCTACCATCCGCCATGACAATAAACCCTTTTGGAACCAAGGACTTCCTCGTGTCATTGGGGCCTGCTGGGCTTGCCGCCGCCGAAGCCTCCAGCCACTGGAACCTGGACCTTCCTCCGGTATGTGACACAGGCTGCCTGGAAGCCTCCAGCAGCCTCCACTACGCAGGCCCCAGGCCACTGCTGCCTGGGCCTGGAGGCCTGCCTGCGCAGGCCCGGGGCCTGCTGCCGCGTGGGCCCCGGGACTCCACTGCGGCCCCCGCCATTTTTTTCCTACAGGCCTTGACTGACTCTGCTAGATTTTTAACATCTTGATATCTAAGGGCTCATAATATCTTTGTTGATTCGGATCTTCAAAACTGGGAAGTCTATATGCGCTTCCTTCCAAGTCTGTGGGCAGAATGAACATTGTGTCTCTGGGGACAGACTGGCCCAAGGAACCTCTGGATAGGGAGGCGGGCCTAGGGGCGGAGCCATGGGCGTCTCCCAAGCAGGCGGTTTGAGCTTTTCCGCCCCATGTTTGTCTTTCTTTTTCCTCGTTAGGGTCATGGACTCCATTTTAGCTAATAGATCCTCTAGGTCCTCCTCCATCTTTTCTAAGCTCTCCCCTTCCTCCTCATCTGAAATGTCGGAGCAAGACGAGCTCTCTGTCTCTAAATCTTTTATATTAGGATAAATATCGGTTTACCCTCTTTGGTCCTTTGTCTCTTTTGCTAGAATCTGCCTCAGAGCCTTCTGACCGAGCCTCTTTCACTCGCTCAAAGACTTCCCGTCCCTTGTGGACAGCGGACTCGCATTCCTCACTTTGTAGGCAGCTGCGTATATCTTCCAAAGGCCTCTAACTCCTCCCTTCAAGCTCCCCTGTTCCCTTGCAAAGTTCAAATCCTTTCATAACTTCTCCCAACTAGGAACTGTCAGGCTTCCTGAAATTGCAAACCATGGAGCCACAACATCAACCTCATGCAAACGTTGTTAGTTATTCTCCTTTTTAGTTTAATGCCTCGTGCGCACATTAGTTCTTCCAAGGCATTTCTCAGGGGGCACGAAGGTGAATTCCCCATGGTAGCACTTTGTTCTAACACTTATTGTCACTAAATCCTTGAACCTTGAATTGTCGCTAAAACCCGCGAACCTTGAATTGTTGCAAAACCGCGAACCTTGGATTGTCGCAAAACCTGTGAACCTTGGATTGTCGCTATAACCCGCGAACCTTGAATTGTTGCAAAGACAGACACAGAGAGAGAGATAGACAGACAGACAGAGAGTGCAAGATCTACTCACCTGCCTATTTACGCAGGGCTTTCTAAGGAGGCGGCTAGTGAGTGTATCTACACTCGACTTACAGCCTGCGTCTCTGATACTTCTTCCCAGCAGACGCACTCATGCCCTGGACGATGACAATTTAGGCACAGGCAGAGACCATACACCAGAAAAAACGTAATTACAACACCCAAGCCGACCCACATCGGGTCTACATAAAAGATTTATACATCTAAGACCTTACCTTGTCCTAGGACTTTCCGGTACTTGCCGTTCCTGAGCTGTAGAGTTCTGAATCCACGAGGTTGTTGTCTTCGGTTTCCCGTTGTCCTCGGCTCATTGTTGTTGGTTTTCCACGTTTTCCTCGGCTCTCCCATTGTCATTGATCTTCCTTGGTCGCCACGTCTCTCTCGTCTTCGGTCTTCGTCAGTTGCCGCGTCTCTCTCATTGTCTTCGGTCTTCGTCAGTCGCTGCGTCTCTCTCGTTGTCTTCAGTCTGCATAGGTAGCTGCGGACGAGCCACCAGTTGTCACGTCCACCTCGGCCGGCAAGTAAGACACAACACGGCAGGATCCTTCTCTGACAGCTCTTTATTCCAGGAACAATCTTCATTTATCGAAGGGGAACCCCAAGCAGCAGAAATGTACTGCTTATATACCCTTCCAAGGGGCAGGCCAGGCGGCTTGTTCTCTCAGGATTGGTTAGGGCCCATGTCTCATTAGCATAAGCCCTCTGATTGGTTAGGGCTCATGCCTCATTAGCATAATCCCTCTCGGGAGGAGCTTGAGGCTGACGCATGTGCAATAGGCTTGTTTATGCAGGACGCTGAGCTGGCCATGTCAGAAACCGGCGCCATCTTAAATTGGCTGCCTACAGCCTGCTTGTCTTGGGGTTGGACTCCTCCCCACTCAAGAACGTCTTAAGACTGAGACTTGGGTTGTCAACTTGCTACCATTCTCTTTAATGGAGGCATTCACAGATTAAATTTCTCTTGCAGCTCTCCTTTGACGAACTTTCTTTTTTTTACTTGTTTAGCTCAAAATATTTTTGTATTGTTCTCATGATTTAACCTTTGCATTGTTGGTTATTTAGGTGTACATTGTTTAATTTCCACATACATGTTAATTTTCAAATATTTCCTATTACTGATTTCTATTGCATTGTGGTTACTTAAGAGTATGTTTAATTTCCAAACACTTGTTAATTTTCAAATGTTTTTCTTACTGATTTCTCATGGTTCATTATTTGCAGTTGAAAAATGTTTTATATATTTTTAATCCTTTACATACTCATAATAATAAGCTTTACTTATTACCTAACACATGGTTGATCCTAGAGAACATCCCATGTAATGCTTCAAAAAAAAAATACATTTTTTGGTGTTTGGGAGCAAGTGCATATATGTGTTAGATCTATGTGGTTTATAGTGTTTTGTTTTGCTTTTTTTTCTGTTTTACTATTCTAGAAACCTACATGGAGGATCAAATGGGAAGACAGTTCTGAGAAAGGGATTTTTGAAGCATTTTAAAGCTGACTTACTTCCACTGGTGACTGCCAGGTCCCTTCTGTCTCAGCTCCCATGGTCAAAAGGCTATTCATGTTCTTATGGCTACTGTGATGAAACTAAAGAATTGGGAATGGGAATGAGAAAAGTGAAAATGCCACAAGGCTTGTCACTCTTATTAATGGTAAGGAATTTTCATTGAATTAATGTTTTTCAGGATGATGAAGAATTCAGTTATTTCCAGAGTTAGGACATATATATTTGCCAGTATTTTCATTACTTTTATGGAGAAATAGTTTTGCAGAAATCCTCGTCCTTTCCTCTTCTAATTATGTGCTTATTCCTTTTATATTTTTTTTTTCCTCTTTGGAAATGTCTCTTTCTGTTAATTATTTTACCTGATTAGTTGTGTGTAGGCTTTTTAAATTTTTAATCTGTCCCCCTTTCCTCTTTTTAGTAGTTTTCCTATTTATTAGAATTATCTCAAATAATTTCTTTCTTTCTACGTGTATTAATTTTATTATTGTGTTCATAAAAGTGGGTGAAAACTTCACTGCAAAAGTCTTAGAGCCAAACTCTGGGACCATGGAACTCTTACAATCTAGGCTTGCCTACCTGTATTTAATGCATTATTTAAAGAGACACTAGTGAAAAGCAAAGAAGATTCATTCTGTCTTTCCAGGTAGGAAAGAAGAGGTTGAGTGAACCCTCAAGTCTATCTTCAGGGTACTAACATTGGGCATAGGCAGAAATAATAGGAAAGACACGCATAGCTGAGCTGTGCTGCTCAAGGTCTGCTCCTCCCATCATCGACAGGTCATAGACATTGCTTTTGGCTCCACATCTAAGTTGTAATAATAGTATAAAATCTTTTTGTGACACTCTTGGTCTTCCTATGGGGTTGCAATTTCCTTCATCTCCTTCAGTCCTTCCTCAAACTCTTCCATAGGGTCCCTGGGCTCAGTCCAATGGTTGGCTGTATCTGCATCTGTATTGATCAGGTGCTGACAGAGCCTCTCAGGGGACAGTCACACCAGGCTCCTGTCAGCAAGCACTTCTTGGCATCTGCAATAGTGTCTGGGTTTGGTGTCTGCATGTGGGATGGATCCCTAGATGGAGCAGTCTCTGGACAGCCTTTCTGCTCCATGCTTGTTCCAGCATTTCCTTTAGACAGGAACAATTCTGGGTTAAAAAGTTTGAGATGGGTGAGTGGCCCCATCACTCCTCTACAGAGGGCCATACCTATCTACTGGAGGTGGTCTCTTCAGGTTTTCTCTCCATTTGTTGGGTATTTCAGCTAATGTCATCCTCATCGGACCTGGAGCCTCGAATCTTCAGTGGCTGGGACTTTCTAGTGGTGCCCCCACCATTCCCCATCCCCTACTGCTACATATTTTTATTCATTCTCCTGCCCCTCTAGACTACTCTTCTGTCTATTCCCATACCTGAACCTCTCCCCCTTTTTCTCCCCCTCTTCCCTCTCCCACCCAGGACCCTCTCTCCCTCTGCATCCCATGATTATTTTGTTCCTCCTTCTAAGTGGATTGAAGCATCCACACTTTGGCCTTCCTTCTTGTTAAGCTTCATATGGTCTATGAGTTGTATCATGAGTATTCTGAGCTTTTTGGCTAATATCCATTTATCAGTGAGTACATACCATGTCCCTTTGGCTCTTGGTTACCTCACTCAGGATGATATTTTCTACTTCTATCCATTTGCCTGCAAAATTCATAATGTAACCTGAACCCCTGGTATTTCCCAGAGACTAAGCCACCAACCAAAGCACATACATGGGTTGGTTCAAGTCCCCTGGCACATATGTAGCAGAGGGTTGCCTTGTCTGGCCTCAGTGGGAAAGGATGTGTGTAATCCTGTAGAGACTTGATGCCCCAGGGAAGGGGATGCCCCAGGGTGGGGGAAGCACCCTCTCAAAGGTGAAGGGGAGGGACAAGGGGTGAAGAACTCTGGGGGGAGAACTGGAACTGGGGAATAATTACGATTTAAATAAATAAAATAAATAATTAAAAATTAATAAAAAATCTTTTTGTGAGACAAGTTCTTCCTATACCAGTTTTCAGCAGTTTCTCTCTGCCACTATAAGGTTCCTGAGGAAAGGGCACAGCTCCCCCCCCCCCGTAAATATTTTCATTCCTGTCAGGGCTGTTACAGTAGCATCATCAAAAGGCCATTTTAGGACTTAAATTGTGTCTGTTTTTGGTCTTTCCCAGTAGATTCAAGCACCATAACAGTAAAAACATCATCAAAAGCCCATCTTAGGAATTAGAAGGGAAAGTGTGGTAAAATTAGCGTGTACAGCATGTGCATTTATTCTGTGCTTTCTCCCTCTAAGCCTTGTAAAGCTGCAGAACCCAGCCATCTAGGTCCTCAGAGCCGTGCTAAAATGGTATCTGAAAGAAAGGTATCAGTCCTACTAAGTCTGTGATGTTAACTCTGAGTAGACAATATACAGGAGAAATGAACTATAAATTAAGGAATTAACTTTAAAATAACATTTGTAACTAGTTTTTAGAAAGATAATGCAGGTTTCATAGAATCATAAAATTCCATGTAATAACTATGTTGACTTGGAATGTTGGCATGTATATGTAATCCCAGCACTTGAGAGGAGTAGACAGGAAGATGAGGAGTTCAAAGCCAGCTTTCCTTAGGTAGAGTTTGTGTATCTCCTTCCTTACATAGAGTTTGCAATCCAGACTGAGATAAATATACTGTCTCAAAAACAGAAGACAACAGTATGTTCCTTTCTATATCAACCATAGAAAAGTATAATAATCTGGGGAGCTTAAAACAACAGAAATATATCTTCTCACAGGTTAGAAGGTAGGCTTCTGAAATCAAGATAATAATAGGTTGATTCTGACTGGAAGTTCTGTAAGAGAATCAGTCTCCTGTTCCTCTCCTACATTTAGATGTTGTCTTCAATGCCTAAAATAAAAATGCAACTTCCAGTGTCTGCATTCACATTTTCACATGGTGTTCTTTCCTGTGTATTTGAACTCTGTCTTCTCTCTGTGCATGTTTGCATCCAAATTTCCCTTTTCTTAAAAGACCCTCTTCCAGAACTTCAACATAATTAGATTCCATCTGTAAAGAATTTGTATACAAATAAGATACCATCACGAGGTTCTGAGTAAATATAATGTTTTAGAAGATGCTGTTCTACCTGGTACAGTAGTTAGGCAAGTGGCACAGACCTATCACTGATGTTCATAGTCACCAATGGTACCTTGGCCTAAATGTGAGCCTAGAATATTTGATGCAATAATTGTGTCTGCAGCACACAAGGATAAAATCAATGAGGAAGAAAAAAAACCAGTGAATTCTAAGTATATTTAAAAGGATGAAAACAAAAATACCTATGGGGAATAAAGCATAAAATGGAATATAATATTCTTATATCAAAAATAGAGAGGTCTACAGGCCTACAAACGGTGTTAGCATGCCCTATCATGTCAGCTGTCAGCTTTTCACTTTTGTTTCTTCTAAAAGAATTCTACCATTATATGAATCTCTCTCCTCCTCTCTCTCTCTCTCTCTCTCTCTCTCTCTCTCTCTCTCTCTCTCTCTCTCTCTCTGCCTGAGGGTAACATTCAAGAAGTGCCAAAGAATTAAAGTCCCCCAGGAATAGCCTTCAGCAAATGACTGATGGGAATTGGTGAGTAAATACTTCAGATCCCTTTATCCTTGGCGAGATAATTATAAGGCATGTGTACTAAATCTTTCCTGAAATTTCTTCACAAGATTAAGCTCCAGTCACCCACAGACATAGCTAGCTTAAAGCTTCTTTTATTGTTTGCTTTGTCTTTCTGTGTACTTCCTGTGTTTCTTGCCCTTCACAAACAAAGCAGTTTGCTTAAATCATTGTCTCCTACTCTGCCTCAGAGGGAACTCAAATGAAGACAATATAACTAGCCAAAATTGATTGGAGGAGAAGAAAGTGAGTAGGAAGTATTATATGTGTCTAATTGCTTCATCTGTAATTGCTGGGAGTCCATGGAAATCATTTCAGCTTGCAAATGGAGTCATAGAAGCATAAGCATCGTTAAATAGAAATGGTAAACAAAACTGTAATATAATTAATTGAAACTGAGTAGTGTGAAGTGAGGCAAGGAAAGGAAGCAGAAGAAGGAATATGCTCACTTTAGCAATGCTCAACTGCTTAAGAGATGGCATTTTAAAGGTATTGTATGAATTTATAAAGAATTAAAATGTTAATTAAACTTTTGGCAACTTTCCCCACCATAATGGTAATGTAAAAGCTGGTGAAAATGACTAGCTTTATCAGAAATCTGGAAAAAAAACAAAGGCTTATGGCAACCCATAAAATAATTTTCTTTTTGGTGTGTGCATTACAGAAGCAGTGAATATTAGTTAATAAATTACTACCCTATTCTAGCCAAAAAAAAAAAGGAATTTACCTTTAGGTAGAGATGTCCAATGTGACCTCCCTTAAGAGTTAATTCAGTTGGGCTATGGATTCTCATCTTTCAGAATAGATCTTTAAGCCACACTAAAGAGATAGGAGGAATAATTAACCCTTTAATGGATAGTCTGCTTTTTCTCCCCAGAATTCCTGCTCCCTATCAGTTACTCTGAGCCACAAGAGGCATTTTGGTCTGTCCACCTTTCTGATTTAACACCCCAAAAGACATAACTTTGTCTTTTTTTCCTGATCTGTCTTTTTGTTTTGGATGCTGGCTGGAACATAAGTAAATTTTCCTCCTGGTACTTTCAGTTGTCTTTCTTTAGAGCTCCTCTCACTGCCACCTGACTGCTTGTCCACCATACGGCTGACCTTTATAGCAGGCTCCCTTGAGGAACATCCTTCTTTCCCATCTTCTTCAGGCAGCTTCCAAGATTTCCAGCTTGCTTATCTTGGGAGGTTTTTTTTTTTTTTTTCCTTTTCACCTCTGACAAATTTATTCTTGAACTTCCTTTTGAGTCAATTTCTTTTTAAAAGATATTGTCTCACTATGTATCCTTGACTGACCTGCAACTTGCTATAAAGACAAGGCTGGCCTCAAACTCATAGAGATCTAACTGTCTCTGCCTCCTAAGGGTTTAAATTGAAGATGTGTGCTTTGAGTCTATTTTTAAATTTTCTCATTAATGAGACTAAGAACCCTAAGAAGGGATGTTGATTTCTTTTGTAAACCTGGAGATGGAACCCAAGGCCTCATATGTGCCAAGCACATTCTGCTATAGAGTTCTATTCCCATCCCATCATTTAGTTGGTTTTGGAGGAGTTTATTTATTGTTACTGAGAAGCAATCTTTCTATACAGCCACATACTCTAGTCCTCTTGCCTCAGCTTCCTGAGAGCTTCAACAGGTGTCTATCATCATGTCTCAAATGTGAGGTCAGCCTGGGATGCATAGCTAGACCATTTTGAACAAATCAAACCAGAACAATGTATACCCTCAAACTTCAGGCAAGAATTGTAATTTGTGTTTTGTCTGCTGCATTGTTGGAAGCCCATATTTGCAAGCTGTCTATATTTACCTGATGTAAAGATTACCAAGTGTGAGAAGCCTTTTTCCCTGGAGACATGTATCAAAATAATTTACAAACAATTGCTTAAGTTCTTGGCAGTTTAAAGCAATGTATATAAGTTGAATTAAATAACAGACCAATCTAAAAAGGTTGAAAGGAAATTTTGAAGAATGAGATTCCTCAAAAAGCATAATATATTTCTGGAAATTTAGAAGGCACACTACACACTGGCGATATATTCAGTAGAGTGCATGACAAGCATACACAAAGCCCTAGATTCAATGCCTAGCCCTTCATAAACTTGGGATGGGGATGCCTGTCTATAATCCCAGAGCTAAGAAGTCTTGCCTTGTGTAATTCCAAACTGTAGAGAAAAGGAAGGTTAGCTACATGCCTGAAGTGATTTGCAAACCTAGAGCTATATATAAGCTCAGGGAAGAACTGGGATGGCAAGTCCCTAACTGCTCACCTCTGACTCATCTTGAGGCTTTATGGCAGGAAAGTTAGGTTATAGCACAACAGTAAAATGTTTCTCTAAGTAATAATGTGTATTGCAATACACACACAGAACTTCTCAGGAAATACTAAAACAGATTTCTTGACTCAACATCATCAAGAAAATATGTTTAATTAAGTAACTAAGCAAGAGTTCAGTGGTCTCACATGACATAAATGTAGATGTGGTAGTTAATTCTAGGTGTCAATTAGACTAGATTAAAAACTACTTAGAAAATGGGCTGTGCATTGATTCTGAGAGTTTTTATGTTTGTAAATTTTTCTTTTGTAGTGCTGTAGATCCAATTGAGATCTTCAAATATGCTAAGTCAAACACTTTATCATGGATCTACATCCTTAGCACTATTCAGAGAAGAAAAAAGGTTGAAATCATAGAGTCATTGATGAATGAATAGACAAAAGGGTCAGTGATATTGATATAATAATCATCAAAACAATTGTATACTCCTCCTACAACATCGACACTACTGAAAACATTATGTTAAATGACAGGATATACATTAATATTATAGTGACAAAAATATTAATAGTTATATCGATGCTAAAATGTGATATTATAGAGCTGTTCTAACTGATTGTGATGATGTTTGAACATACATGGAAACATCAGCTACGTACTATAAATGAATAAATTATATGGCATATAAAGTATAGTCCATTAAAGCTATGATAAAGACATACAAAGGCAGTCCTTAAGACTAAATGAAAATAAAATCGATAGTAATTTAAACCCATGTGAAAATGTACAAAGAAGAGTAAAATTTAGCCATCACTATTTAGCACCATCATGCCTCTTGCCTCAGCTTCCTGAGGCTTGCTGAATATCAAACAGAATTATTAAGAATAAGTCCATACCTAGATATCTTATAATAAATGTGTAGAACCGCAAAGAGAAAAGTGTTAAATGACTCAAAGAGAAAACACAACTTACTTAGGATAGACAGTACACTTTTGAGCTATGTATGGGGGTACATGCCTGTGATTCAGGAGGCTAAAGCAGTAGGACTGCCATAAGTTTGAGGAAGGCCTGGGCTACATGGGGATTCTCTGTCACAAACAAACAAGCAAACCCACAAGAATGGACAAGTCAGAGGCAGTAAAGTTTTGTCTTGGTCTGAGATAAGAACTTTATCTTCAAAGAGTTGAGAGAAAAAAAAATACATTAGAATACTATGTCAAATTAAAACATTCAAGTTCTATTATAACCAGGAAAATTTATTGTTCATCTAACTTTGCAGAAAGAATGCCTGGATGTGCATTAGCAATAGTTTAGAAGGTACGTATGGGGTACATAAAACAATAAGGCTCAAAGAAATGGGCAAGAATAATAGTGGCTGTAAACAATTCTACAATGTTAAGAGGAAAAGACTAGATTTGTATCGCTGTCTTTGGGATGTGACACCCAGATTTTGTGTGTTGGAAAAATAGTCCCCATTTTTACTTTGGTGATAATTTTGAAAGTCAGGCCTTTAGAAGCATGCAATATTAAGTAAGATCATAAGGGATTGCAGTCCTATAATTCAAATGGTGGCTTTATAGAGAAAGGAAAAGACACCCAATTTAAGAAGCTCACTGTGTATATCCTAATATATAAGACTGTGTATCGTAAGAGTCCCCAACAGTAAGAAGGCCCTTACTAGTGTAACCCCTTCCTACATGTCAGCCCTATAGAATCATGAGATTAATAAACTTTTAGTTTTGTTATTTAGTTTCTTTTTAAATTTTCATTTTATTTATTTATTCTTTGAGAATTTCATATATGTATACAGTGCATTATAGTGGACAGAGGTTAACACAAATATAACTAGTCAAAGTATACAGAATAAGTGACTGTGAAGTGCTCAGGCCAAAATAAGACATCCATATCATCCCTTCCTCCAAGACTTATGGATTAATGTGGAAGAGGCAACATAAGTATTGTAAGACCCAGAGGTCAAGAAATACTGCTTTGAAATAATATCCTCTGGATATGACAAGGCTATTGTGTTCATGAATTCATAGCAACTGTGGCTGCCTGTGCACAAGATCAAGCCAATGTAAAATCTGCACAAGATCAAGCCAGCTAATATTCCGGCAAAATATGAAAGAGAGGTTCACACAATCCCACCCTTAGTTTACGAGTTGTGGCAGTTGATGGCTATTGGAAAACAGAGTCAATTTTCTACAGAAGTGTGGCCTCTATTAGGTTGCCCATGCTCCAGTGGATGGATTTACACCCATTTGCATATAGAAGCACTAATTGTACTCAATGTGTTGTTAAAAACGTAAGAGGACATTACATTGGGAGGCAAATTCAGGGTGTCTGCAAAAAGATGTCCACTATAATGAGAAATGTTTGATATGTGCTGAGAACTATTACTGCTTTATAGGTACAAAGATAAGTGTTGAGAAGGCTGTTTGATGCTGTGTCCATATAGCAAAACAACAATAACAGGTTTTTCCCCAAGAGAATATGACATCCATAACTATGGGTACTTGACTAGGTTTACTGTACCAGGTGTGAATACCTGCTTGTGGAGTGAACTTTAAATCCAATCAGAAAGCTGCTGGTTATGCCCAAGAGTTTCAAGCCATCATTAGAACAATATGCCTATATCTTGCTAGACTAGTTGTTACTGTAGTTCTCAGATTACTAATTTAGGGTTTTCAGACAAGATTTCACTATGACCTCAACTTTACCATTCTTCTAACCTTAGCCTCCAGAATTCCACCATTATAAGAATACTTCACCACACTTGGCAACTTTCATTTACTTAAAAAAAAACATTTTGCACTATGCAACTATAGAAACAAAACTACTAAACAATGTGGTAAAATAGGAGATCAAACTTGTAGTGATGGCCCAGTCTTATAATCCTAATTACCTAGGAAGATAAGGCAAAAGGATTACAATTTCAAGGCTAGCCTAGGCAATTTACTGAGAGAACCTGTTTCAAAATAAAAGTTTGAGCTGAATGTGGATGTAGCTCAGCAAAGGGTTCTTGCCTAGCATACACAAGTCCCTAAAACTAAAATACACACATACACATACATTCATAAAATAGTAAATAAACGGATAAAGAAGGAAGATAAAAATATAAAGGAAATTCTAATTATATTTTGTTTCTTACATTTGGATGAAGATGATATATAGTTTTGTTTCATGTTGAACTATGTTTAAATTGGATTATAAAAGTATGAATAATAAATTATACAGTATTCATATTTTTATTAGTCAGACAGATTGTGATACTGTTATAAGGCACTTATCAGGTAAAGGGATAATGAAGGTCAGCTCACAGTCTGATCTGTATTTCACAGAATAGGAGGAAACACTATCAAGTTTTGTTGGTATCTTAAGTGCTCATTTTAGGCTACTGTGGAATAATGATTTTATACATCTTAATCTACTGACTTGCTCTTAGGTGTCTAACAGGAGGTCAAGTTCAGTGCCCTGTATATCAATGCCAAATTCACATTCTAAGTATTGGTTATCAAAATACAATGAAAGGAAATGAATACCGGTTCTGAAAATAGTCCTAAAATAAACTTTGAGTGAATATAGACACATCTAATACATTGCCTTTCTTGCCTGGGTTTGTCTGGTAGCAACTGTTCTTATGGTGGACTTTATTACTCTATAATCTCCCACTGGTCTTTCTTATGGCTGACTTAGTTAGCTGGCTGAGTTAGTACCTCAATCAACACCAAAACACTAAGGGTATTGTGTGTAGAAATACAGCAGTTTTTTTTCAGCCTCAAGGAAAAAAGGCAAAAATTTTCTTATCGCATCTTTCTTCCTTCTGTTCCCAATGAGTATTTAACCACCTTAACTACCCTAAGTTTCAAACACCACGAAAGGCTGGCATTCAGTGTGAATTTCATTTGGTAGACATGTTTGATGGTTTTATAATGAGATTAATTGCCTTGCTCTCGATACAGAAGCCACATTTAATCTCCAGAGCCTGGGACAGCTTTCCTGTCTGCCTTTTAAAGATGGTCCAAGACTCCAGAAGTTCAATGCTCAGGTTTACACAAATTGGAACTAAAATAAGAGTAACTCCCTGTCTATATTTTACTGTTGGTTTTCACTCCCAAGATTTTGCCTAGTCTGCTGCTTAGAAAGTGTGAGCATCTCCTACATCACATTTAATTAATCTGAAATTAACCTTCTCATTAGCCAATAGATGGAGAAGGCCAGTGCTCATGTTTCAGCATGTATACTCACACATGAACTCTTCATGACCATGGTCAAAAACTAACATCTAGTTGACATGTAGAAAAGGAATAGAAGATGTTTGAATTGGAGTGGTCATAACCAAAAAATGTGCATAACAACAAGCGTGATTTTTAATTTTAACTAGGAACCCACACTTGCAATGTAATTGTTTTTTTATATTTTTGATTAATCTGATATGTATGTGTCTTTATGGAGTATGGTGTGATTCAAAACATGCATACAAAATGATCTGAGTAGATGTGTGCTATTAGAATCCTCATGTTCTTATTGTTTCTTTTAGTTTGGCATCTTCAAGCTTTTCCAGTTTCATTTAGTTATTGTTAACTGGTCACTCCACTGGGGTATAATTGTAAATTGAAGAAAGCGCTAACTTTTTAAATAACTTAATTCATGTTTCTCTTAATTTCCCCTACTCTACATGACTAACGTACTAGGAATACCATACTAAAATCTTTACATATAGATTAGTTTACTCATGGCCAAGAGAACATACATATCTCAAAAGTTCATACCTACACACACTTGTAATCATAGCATTCCTAGGTTGAAACAGGATGTTTATGGGTTTCCAGCCAGTTTGGTCTACATAGTGGAGCCTATCTTGAAGGAAAGAGAAAAAGAAAGAAAGAAACTTATGCCTATACTAATAGCTTAATCAGTTCCCATGATGAAAGTTCATTTTTTCCTCCTCATCTTGATCAGGTCTTATCTAACATGGCAGTACTACTATTGCCTGCTTATGGTTGTAGGTACTTATTTTAAGGCAATCCCAGTCTTTTGATGAGTCCCAGTAAAATGTTCCCCCTAATTAATATCAATACCTCAGTTCTCTTTCCATTTATCTAGATTTTCAAAGTCTTACTGTCTGAATTCAGGAAAAAAAAAAAAAAGCCAACAACGGTTTTCCACTTTATGCTTGTGTAGCAATTCTATGAGAAATATTTTCAAGCTCCTCTTGAAATGTCTGTGCCGAAGACCTGGTAATTGTTTTTTATGCTTTTCCAATGAAGTGTGAAGTCCTTCTAATAGCTGTCAATAGCTCTCTATCCTCTGTAATTGTGAATACTAAGAAAGGACTTGAGTAGTCTACCCCTATAACCACCACCAGTTTTCCCTCATCTACTCACCAGCTTTTTCTCACTAGTTTGATCCCATATCGGGTTATTTTGGTTAGAGACTGAACAGTTGTCATTGTATCCCCAAATAATCTATGACATTAAACATAGATAGTAAAATCAGTCAATATTAACTCCATTTTAAGATTCATACTAGTTTAATGAAACAGGAAATATATGTTCAGTGGTCCAATGTAAAAGCTTTAATTTTTACTTTGTGGAAGGCACGTCATTAGATGTTTAGGATACATATATTAGTAAAAGGAAGTCTTGGTTTCATCCCTGTTTAGTGATGTTTAAAGGTAGGAATGACAAAAGGACAACACCAAAGCACTTGAAGAAAGGATGTGACCAGAAGAGACTGACCTTGAGGCATTGTATATCATAGGTATATCCTAGCTTCACTATGTTCTAACACTTAGCACAGACCTAATGTTTAGTAAGTAAGCAAATAAATATATGGTACATTAAATTCTATCATCCTATTCTTGTTAAGAAAACAAGGTCAGAGGTAATCTTCAATAATTTATTATACTCTTATAAAATTATTAATAAAGAAAGAAGGGTATTTATTTAAAGTGCTCCTAGATAGCTTTGCAAAGAGATGATCAGCTAAATTATTCCCCCCCACAAAGCCCTTTAATTTTAAAGAAGGCATGGGAGATAATAACAAAGTAAATGTTTAATTAGAATATATTATACTTAGCATAACAGTTTAGGTCAAGATTATGATTCAGAGGTTTTGGGTTGTTTTATATACTACATGTAATCTTTATAGTACATTGTAGTCCCTTTTGAGTAATAATGCATATGGCCTATTTGTGCCCACTATACAGACATTGGCTTATAATTCTACTCATTTAAAGTTTTACAATGCTTGTAGTTTTATCTTTGTTTCTGTAACATGTTGCTGTTTATATTGTTAATTAATTCTATATATTTCCATGAAAAATATGACCAAATTAGTATATTATTCCTTGATGAGGAAGTATAACTATTTCTTTTTTTTTTTTTTTTTAATTTTTATTTTCAGCAAATCAAAAAAATTTAAAAAGCATTCAAACAGAATAAAATGAAAAGAAACAAACAAGCAAAATACCAAGGGTCAGATATACTTATACAAGAATTCTATAGAGCCTTCAAACAAGCAATACTTTTTGAGTTATGTTTAAAAAAATTCAGAACCACAATAAGCTCCTTCACAAAGCAAATAATATTGAAATAGTGAAATCAAGTGTAAACCCAACAAAAATATATAAGTTATAGTCCAGTATCCCTCATGAATATACATACAAAAATTCTCAATGAAGTAGTTGCAAACTGAATACTAGAGATATAAAAAAATAATATTCCATGAATAACTGAACAACTGTTTTTTTTTTAGAAGACCATACTCCATATACAGGCTGCATGTTTTGGGATAGCCCCCACTCCGGATGTTTGAGACCTGCATGAAAACCAAGCTGCACATTTACAACATATGTGCAGGGAGGCCTAGGTTCAGCCCATGGAGGTAGATCTGTGTAGACTAGGTATGCTCCACGGTTGGTGATTCAGTCTCTGAGAGCTCCAAGGGTTCAGGTTCGTTTACTCTGTTGATCTTCTTATGCAGTTCCTATCTCCTTAGGGCCCACAATCCTTCCACCTATTCTTCTTTAAGAGTCCTCAAGCTCCATCCACTGTTTGGCTCTGGATGTCTGTATCTGTCTGAGTCAGCTGCTGGTTAGAGCCTCTCAGAGGACAGCTTGCCCCTGTCTGTTCTCAGGCTGGAGGTTTAGATCCTGGGAGCTCTGGTTGAATCTTTTGATACTCGTTCTAAAAAGGACAAAAGCACCCTCACTTTGGTCTTCCTCCTTCTTCTTGAGTTTCATGAGGTTTATGCGTTGCATCTTAGGTATTGTGTGTTTTGGGGCTAATATCCACTTATCAGTGAGTGCATACCATGTGTGTTCTTTTGTGATTGGGTCATCTCACTCAGGATGATATTTTCTAGCTCCATCCATTTGTCTAAGAATTTCATGAGCTCATTATTTTTAATGGCTGAGTAGTACTCCATTGTGTAAATGTACCACATTTTCTGTATCCATTCTTCTGTTGAAGGACATCTGGGTTCTTTCCAGCTTCTGGCTATTATGAATAAGGCCGCTATAAACATAGTGGAGCATGTGGCCCTGTTGCATGTTGAAATATCTTCTGGGTATATACCCAGGAGGGGTATAGCTGGGTCCTCAGGTAACACCATGTTCAATTTTCTGAGGTATCGCCAGACTGCTTTCCATAGTGGTTGTACCATCTTGCAATCCCACCAACAATGGAGGAGTGTTCCTCTTTCTCCACATCCTCGCCAACATCTGCTGTCACCTGTGTTTTGGATCTTAGCCAATCTGACTGGTGTGAGGTGGAATCTCAGTGTTGTTTTCATTTCCATTTCCCTGATGACTAGGGATGCTGAGCACTTCTTTAGATGTTTCTCAACCATTCGAGTTTCCTCAGTTGAGAGTTCTTTGTTCAACTCTCTACCCCATTTTTTAATAGGGTTATTTGATGGTCTGGAATCTAGTTTCTTCAGTTCTTTGTATACCTTGGATATTAGCCCTCTATCAGATGTAAGGTTGGTGAAGATCTTTTCCCAGTCTGTTGTTTCCCGCTTTGTCCTGTTGACCGTATCCTTTGCTTTACAGAAGCTTTGCAGTTTTATGAGATCCCATTTGTCAATCCTCGATCTTAGAGCATACGCCATTGGTGTTCTGTTCAGGAACTTTTCCCCTGTGCCCATATGATCAAGGCTTTTGTATAACTATTTCTATCCTTCTATGTTCTGCTCCTAGAAACAAAAAGACACAATGTGGTACGTGCACATTGTTGTCTATTGATGTGCTTAAGAAGTACTTAGTTTTCAGAGGTATGTTGGAATTATCTTCTCCATCGGATTGTTGTAGTCTCTCTCTCTCTCTCTCTCTCTCTCTCTCTCTCTCTCTCTCTCTCTCTCTCTCTCTCTCTCAAACACACACACATACACACATATAAATTGGTGACCATGTGCTCAATAATAACTTCTTAATTTTCATATAAGATCAAACAAGGAAGACAAAAAGAGTGTGGGCAAAAGAGAGTACATATCCAAAATAGCAAGACTATAAGGAGAATGAGTACCTGGGGGAGAGCAGACGATGTAGTAGGGAAGTTTAGAACATCAGGGGAGGTGAGAATAGTATGTTGGGTGCTAGCATGGACTCTGAACTGTGTACCAGTACTTGTAATACTGAGGGAGCCTGAAGGCCAACATGTGCTTTAGTATGCTAATAGGTACCACAAATAGTCATTTGTCCCTTCTGCCAGTAAGAAGGAAAATGGTTCCTTTGGTAGAGGGGAGCCAACTTCAGAAGGTCCTGAGTAATGCTGACTTTCGTTTAATTTGTGGCAATGGAATTTCTTTGGACCTGACAAATCAGTTTTTAGGTCTTCAATGCCTTGTAAAGGCACCCAGCTGTGTAGTACTTCTATGAAACAACTGTGTAACTTTCTCTTGCTAATTAATTTTGTGCCAATTTAGGTCTCCCTTTTGGCTGAAAAAGCCTCAGAGGGTAGCACTGGCATAGCACCAGCAATAAGTCATTCTGCAACTCTGATCGATCAGGATAAATAGTAGAAGACTATGTAACACAAAACATGAAATCACAGACTGCCAAAATTTAAAAAAAAAAAAAAGGAAAAAAGTAAACAAAATTCAGTATTCCATTACTGGCTGCTTGGTTTTGGTTGTTGCTATTGTTTATCAATTACAGCTTTAAGCCCATTCTAATCTCTGCTCTTTCTAGAGCTATATTAAGATAATCATAGTCCTTGGGGAATAAAATAGGAAAAGCCAGAGCTTAGGGAGGAATGCTGAAAAATAGTGTCTACTGGACATGACAGTGTGATTACATTATGAACTCATAGCATTTACAGCTGCCTATGCAAGAATCACACCAGATCAAGCCAATTAACATTCTAGGATGGATGGATCCCTAGCTGAGAAGCTATTGGTAACTGATGGCTGTTGTGGAGGGGGAGTCAGATGTATGTCTGTTTTCTCTTAGGTTGCCCATGATTTAATGGATATCCATATGAATAGTACTAGTTGGACTCACTGGCTTATAAAGAAACAAAAATTAAAATAACATAGGACAACAAAAGAAGATATGAAGTTTTGAGTGAGGACTTGGGGATTCTGGGAGAAATTGGAAGTTGAGAAATGTGGAGGGTGTGTATAATCAAATTGACATTGTATACATGTAAGAAATTCTCTAAGAATAGGTAAATAATGGTTTTTAAATCTCAAAATTACTACATTTCCTGAGAACCTGTAAATCCCACTTGAAATCTGTGACTTCATGGTATCCATAGCAGCATCCAGTAGATAGTTTTCATGTCATGGATTCATCTTTCTTAAAGATCTGACCATGTTTCACTCCCACTTCACTTACTCTGCCCACGTAAGACAATACGTAATTCTGTACTAGGAATTTTAAGAACATCCATGATACGGTGTCAACTTTTGTTTCCAGCTTAAGTTATTTCCTCCTTGCTGTCCTCTTTTCTGGAAATATTGAGGTGTCTGCCATATCAAAATACAATACTGTACAAGAGAACTTTCACTGCAGTCATTATGAGAATTAAATAATTCCTGAATTTAGAGTTTTTGTGAAGTATTTACAACAGTAATACCTAGTGTCCTGTAAGTTCAGTGTTCCTGTAATTATTGTATTCTTTTATTCAACTAACTGTTCCTTCCCTGTCAGATATTGGATTTTATGAAATTTCTTAGGAATATTTGTAGAGATATTTACCAAGTATCTTTATTTGGTATATTTATTTACTTAGTATTTATTGCAACAGTGGAGTTCAAACCTGGAGCTAGAGGCATGTTAGATAATACCTCTACAACTGAGCAACATTTCCAGCTGAGCTGTCATTGTCATGAGCCTGGCCATGTCATAGATTTATTTGTTACATCAATGACTGTAGAGCAAGGCATTCAAGATCTTCCTTGAGTTAACTCTGTATTCAGGCAGGGGTGGTGGTGGTGGTGGTGGCTTCACTATGGTCCTGTAAATGAATCTTAAATTATTCTTTTAATCCAGAACAATTTTCACTGGGTTATGAATTTTCTATTGTTTGTTGGTTTCTTGTGTCTAGTGTGGGTGCACATTGAGGAAAAAAGAACTGTGGGTACTGGCTTTTATTGCTCTTAGCCTTCTTTTTATTAAAGTATTTTATTTATTTACATTTAAAATGTTGCCCCTGATGCCCCCTGTCCTTTGCCTCTGAGAGGATGCTCCCCTACCCACCCACCCCCACCTCACCCACCTCCAGCATTCCCCTTCTCTGGGGCATCAAGAAAAAATGTATAGCCATCTCACATTCTTATTTTGAGACTCTAAGATGTCACTTAGTTGGATGTTTGTTCTTATGACCTTTGTACTGCTCATGTAAAATCTCCCAATTCTGTTTTAGAGAAACTTCTACCTCCATGTTTTAGTCATTTTCTCTTTACTAAACAGACATTATAGATGACTTAGACACTATTTAGAAATGCACTTAGAACTGCTGAAAATACAGAAATACAATGAAATCATGTCAGCCATACATATCCCTGTCATAATGCATTATGCCATATGTTAACAATCTCTTAAGGAAACAAAAGTAATTTTTTTGATGTTCTTCTCTTGTGAAATGGGAGAGCAAAATAAATACTCCTTCTTTGTACTTTTCAAAAATAACTGGTTGGAAAAGAACAGGGTGAAAATTGTTTCTCACTCAAGGTCACTCTGCTGCACATTAACACCACTGAGGCATGCTGGTGAAAAACCAGGAATACACCCTTCAGAAAAGGCTTAATTATATTCAAAAGTTAAAAGAGAGAACAGATGAATCCGCAGCATGGTTTTTGGAATATAAAAAGTGTAGTCCATGTTAATGGCAGCGCTTGTGTTCAAAGCTAGCCTTTTGAACTCATCTTATTATGTATCTAGTTTAAAAGGCTTGTATCCCTATTAATAATGAAATTTAGAAATGAAAAAAGAGCCATATAATGATGTAGGATTCATGCTCAGGAAGTAATTATTTACCAGAAAAAAAATGAATTCAGAGATATCACTTAAGGAGGGAAAAGGTGCTTTGCTCGTCCTTTCATCCAATTATAACTTACAGTTGTGCTGAAAAGGGCTACCCCCGCGGTTCAAAAGAGAGATTGCCCACGCAACAACAAGTGTAATAACAGCAGCAACCAGGACAAATACACAAGTACGGTACATACAAGGAACAAGACATTAGGGCCTGCAATAGAAATGACAGTGGAATATCATACCCTCTGTTTTACTGTCAGAGCTTTGCCATGAAATTTTTGTGAGTCACTAGAGCAAGGAGTTATTGCAGGATGATGTGTCAAATAACAGAGAAAGTACAAGAATTGTTTCATAATCTGTTTCCTCCATCCCTTCAATCTTTGTTACTGTTCAAGATAACCAAAGGGAAGCATTGGCTTTGTAATTTCAACATTTTCTCCATTCTCATATGAAGGTAGCAAAGTTTCAAAATTCTCTTATTAAAACTAAAGACCATTCCGTGCATCCTTATATGTAATTAAAATAAAACAAAATAAAACACAAAACAAAAATAAAGTACACTTGGAGATATAAGGATCCCCCTACCCCCCCAAAAAAAAGATATGAGGAACCAAAATGTCAACAAAGCCAATGGTGGGAAGCGTTTTTCAGTAGGGGATCTAGACACTGAATGTCTGCATGGCAAAACAGAATAAAACAAAATGGTAAGATCCTTGTCTCCTTATTTCAAAGATTAAAAAATTAAATCATAAAATTAATCAGCCTGGTGGTGTTGGTACAGGCCTTTAATCTCTGCACTGAGGAGGCAGAGGCAGGTGTATCTCTGTGAGTTTGAGGCCACCCTGGCCAATAGATTGAGTTCCAGGACAGCCAGAGCTACCAGGCTCGAAACCATGTCTTGGGGATAAAATAGAGAGACAGACAGATAGATGTAGATAGATATTCTGAAATGATAATAGGGCTGAATTGTAAATTACACTACTGTGATGTAGAGTTTCTAGAAAAAAATATATAAAATATAGGCATGACCTGGGAGTAAGTGATGTTTCTTAACAGGTCAGATAAATTATGATAAACAGCAAAACTTGAATTGTAAGATTATGCTTATGTACACATGCATATGGACACAAACATTTGTATGGACACACACACACATACACGCAACTATTCTTATTTCCATAAGTAAATTTCTTAAACAATTTTATAATCTCCCCAGTAGCATATGATACTTCCCATTTTTCTACATATTAGTCAACACATGATATTTTAAGAACTTTATTTGCATAGTTGTCATTTTAACTTAGATATTCTGGTTAACGTGAATCTCATTGTGCTTCTGACTGTATTTGTTTGATAACTAGTGAATATGAGTATATCTTTACCAGATATTTTTATAGTTTCTCTTGTAAAATGCCTTTTACATATTTTGTCCTTAAAAATTAGACATTTATCTATTTCTTACTGGCTTACAGGAGGATTTTTTTCTTCCTTCCTTCCTTCCCCATCCTCTCCTTTGCCCCCTCTGTGTATCTGTGTGTATATTCATGTTTTGTCTACACGTATGTCTGTGTGCCATATGCACACAGTTCCCATTGAGGCCAGAATAGGACATCTGATACCATGGAACTAGATTTACAGAAAGTTGTGAGCTACCATGTGTATACTGGAAACTTAACCCAGGTCCTCTGCAATAATAGCAACTAATCTGCCATCTCTCCAGTACATTGGAAGAGTAACATTGTAGACTATTTTTAAAATGTATTGATCTTGCCAGGTACTCTGTTATTTCTAATAATGAGGGGTTACCAATTTTAACTATGTATATTAACTACTTTCTTTATTGGTAGTATGCTTTTGGGGGATTATTGATTGAGGCTCCAAACCTGCAGGACAAACATGCAGAAAGACTGAATCCTGAGCTTGTTGGAACACCATAGGTACAGCAGGTGATTATCTACTAGCAAGAAAGCACAATGAGAACCACAAAGGCATAAGCTAAGCTTTTTGTTAGCCCAACATTCAGGAAGAATTCCAGAAGCATGTGAAATGCAGCAAAAGACCCACAGGCTGTTGTGAATCTCTGAATGTAGTAAAGGCCTCTGATCTCTTAGAAAGACTTCTCACCGTCCCCACTGATTAAACCAGTGTAAAAAGTAATAGTTTTTTGTTCGTTTGTTTGTTTTTCCTTTCTTTATGATATACCTTTTGATGAATTTAAATTCAACTGATTCTAGTCTTCAATTGCACCTTCAAGATTTCTTCACAACAGCACAAGATTAGTATTATAATTTTACTGACTATACTTCAAAAGGCCTCTGTATACTAGAAATGGCCATTATCTTGTACTTACTCCCCAATTCAACTCTTGGAAGACAATCCCATATCTACTTCTCCCTTACTTTGGGCAAACAATTTTAGGAAGGGGAGAGTGCAAGAGAGAACCTCAGGATTCTTTCTCAAGAATTTGTTATACTGGTTTAGTCAGTTGAGAGGATGAGAAGTCTTTTAAAAGGATCATACCCTGCCCCTATAAAGGGTCACAGCCAGCTTTTTCTCTTGGCATACCCTTCAATTTCCTGTAGCAGAGAGGCTGCCGCTCACTGTGTTAATAAACAATTATATCTGTTGAAGGTCTGACTCTGGTCTTTTTCTGCCCTTCTGTCTCCTTGCACTGCCTCAGAAATTTATCATTGTTAAACAGAGAAACACAGTCATCATGGTGGTGGGATAGAGAAATTTTGAAGGCACTGGGAACCGTAACTCAAAGCCAAATACTTCAGATATAGGAAGACTCCCCTGTGACATTCCTACAAGTCCAGGGCTTCAGTGAGACATGGTTAGGTCTCCTATGTCTTGGATTTGCTCCCTTCCTGCACCTTCCTACAGGTGACCACCATATTTTAATCCTTAGAGAAGGGACCTGTTATTTCTAGATGGGAACATAGCATAATTATTTTTCAAGAGAAGAGGTCTGATATTCTAGAGTCATGAGTCTCTTAATGAGACAGACCCCAAATCTAACAAATGCCAATTTTTGGACAAGCCTCGTCAATTTAACAGCTCTTTAAACAAATTTTGTGTTCTGTGGAACGATTTAGGTCAACAGCCATATGACAGGAAAGAATGCAGGCTCTTTTGAGCCATTGGGTTCTGTTGTACTGTGTGACATAGACAAGGGTGTTGAGGAGACTATTTTGTGATTTATACATTCATAAAAATATCAACTCTTTATGTCTTTGGTATCCTCTGGAGAGAATTACGGTTCAGTAGTCTTTTAAGGTTTTAGGGTGATTTCTAAGAAGGCAATGTAATAAAAAAAAAAATCTAATCTCTGTGCATGGACTTCGTGAAGACAAAACTCCAGCCCCTTCAGCATTACATTTGTGTTTTTAACTTGCTGTGGGCTTATAATCATGATTGTCACACATTTAAAATTGTTTTTGAGTGCTTATATGTACAAATGTGCTTAGGGTCATTTTTGACTATATGGAAACATTTACTTTTGTGTCTAGTCTATTCTTTTTAAAAATCCTCTCATGTATTACAATCTGATTGTGGTTTTACCTCCCTCTACTCCCCCACCCTCACATCTCTCCTCTTCCCGAGATCCATTACTCCCTCTCCATTTCCCCTCAAGAAAGAGCAGGCTTCTCCAGGATATCTGCTGATCATGACATAAGTTACAGTAAGACTAGACACATACCCTCATATCAAGGCTGGATGAGGCAACCAAATAGGAGTAAAAATGTCCCCAGAGAAGGCAAAAGGGTCAGAAAAAGGCTCATTCTCATTTTGGGGAGTCTCACAAGATCACCAAGCTACACAACTATAACATATATGCAAAGAAACTAATTCAGACCCATACAAGCTCCCTAATTGTCATTTCAGTCTCTGTGAGCTCCCATGAACTCTGCTTAATTGATTAGATTCTTGTGGTGTCCTCAAGCCCCATGGCTCCTACAATCCATCCTTTCTCTATTTCCTGAACACTGTTCAATGTTTGGCTCTAGGTCTCTGTATCTGTTCCCATCAGTTATTGAATGAAACCTCTCTGATGACACTGTGATGACTACAGTGTATGAGTATATTGGGCCAAAATGTGCTCATGGGTGTGGGTCCTGTGGATTGAGTTGTGGGTCCTGCCGGGGCCAGCCCAAGGAGCTAGGGGCCTCTGCTCAGTGAGGCAGGGGCTTGGGAATTTGACTGTGTTCACTCCAGGTCAGCTCCAGGCAGACGGTGGGCTGTGGGAAGCCACAGGACTTTGTTCTGTGGGTGGAGGGAACACAGTCTGGGGCCCCACGGGGGCTGGAGTTCTTGAGTTGGAGGTCTCCAGCCAGGAGGTAGCTAGGAATCGACTGCTTTCAGGCCCTTGGGCTCTCAGGCACCACTGAGAGACCATGGAAAGGCTAAGATGGGGGATGGGGGAGGCGCAGGTAAGAGCTGGATCTTCCTGTGGGAATGAGACTCTTGCTTGCAGCGACTCACTTGGCAGGGTCTCTGTGGCTGAACTGTAGAAAAGTCATGGAGGGAGATTAGACTTCAGCTCTGTAGTTGAAGACCTTCTCCATGGTTTCCCATGTCGGGTCCCAAAGAAAAGAAATAGTCCATGATCTTAAGATATGGTCTTAAGATATTTATTGTCATGACGGAAAATGGATGAAGCTATACCCTGTATTCTCAGGATGGGCCTGAGGTTAAATACCTTTGGCAAGGAGGACAGTCTGGGAAAAAATGCTTAATGGGCTATGCCTCTAGCCTTTATGTATCTTATGAATATGGAGATCTGTCTTGAGGCTTTGTGGCCTGTAGTCACGCCCTCTACCTGTGCTACATGACAAACGGCCACAAACCTTTCTATGGGAGGGCTGTAGCTATGCTAAAGGAGCCAGGGACCCAGGAGCAAGGCTGAATTCCTACCATCCCTAAGGATCTCCAGGGTTCAAAGCCTGTTCTCAATCAGGTACCCAGCTGCCTGTCACAGCCCCACATGAGTACAGCATAGTATCATTAGGAACAATTATGTTGATTATGGTGGGCAGTTGTGTTTAGTTCTACCCTAGATCTCTGGGCTATCAGACTCTGGTGTTTGGCCACACAGGCAGCTTCAGGGGTGGGCTCCCTCTCTGTAGTATCGGTCTAAAGTTGGTCCAGTCATTGGCCATGCTCACAAGTTCTATGCCAACTTTACCCCAGCTTATCTTGCATGCAAATCAAATTGGAGATTGAAAGTTTTGTGGCTAGGCTGATGTCCCAGTCTCACCAGTAAAAGCCTTGCCTGGTTACAGAAGATGGCCAGTTCACACTTCATATCTCCAATTACTAGGAGTCGTCACAAGTGTGACCCTCATAGATTCCAGGGAGTTCCATTGAACTCAGTTTCCCCATCACTCCCATGCCTCTAAATTCCAGTCCTCTCTCCTGGTACTCTTTTCCTCCATCCCTCCCCACAACCAGATCCCACCTCTACCTGCTCCTAGTCCACTCCCAAAATTTATTTTATCCCCTTCCCAGAGATATCCATTCATCCATCTTTGATCCCCTCCTTGTTACTTAGCTTCTCTACATTTGTGGATTGTAGCATGATTTTTTTTTTTACTTTATAGCTAATATCCATTTATAAACAAGGACATATGTTTTTTCTTTGTGGGTCTGGGTTGCTTTACGTAGAATGATCTTTTCTATTTACATCCAATTGCCTGCAAGTTTCATGATATCTGTTTTTTTTTTTTTTTTAACAGCTGAGTAATGCTCCATTGTGTAAATGTACCACATTCTTTTTATTCATTCTTCTGTTGTAGGACATCTATGCTGTTCTGGCTATTACAAATAAAGCTGCTATGAACATAGTTGAGCAAGTGTCCTTGAGGTATGATGGAATATCCTTTGATATATGTTCTGGAGTAGTATAGCTGGGTCTTGAGGTAAATTGTTTCCCATTTTTCTAATGAGCCACCATATTGTTTTCCAAAGTGGCTGTACAAGTTTGCACTCACACCAGCAATGGAGGAGTGTTCTCATTATGCCACATCCTCACAAGCATAAGCTGTCACTTGTGTTTTTTATCATAGCCATTCTGACAGGTATACGGTGGACTCACAAAGTAGGTTTGATTTGCATTTCCCTGGTGGCTAAGACTGTTGAAGGTTTATTTATGTGTTTCTCATCCATTTGAGATTCCTCTGTTGAGAATTCTTTATTTAGATCTGTATCCCAGTTTTAATTGGATTATTCGTTTATGTCTAGTTTCTTTAGTTCTTGACATATTTTCAATAATAGCCTACTGTCAGTTGTGGAATTGGTGAAAATCTTTTCCCATTCTGTAGGTGGCCATTTTGTCCTTTTGGCAATGAACTAAGCCTTGCAGGATCTTTTCAGTTTTATTAGATATCATTTATTATTTGTTGATCTTAATGCCTGTGCTTTTGGTGTTCTGTTCAGGAGTTGTCTCCTGTATCAACACATTCAAGGTTCAAGGATATTTCCTACTTTCTCTTCTATCAAGTTCACTGTATCTGGTTTTATGTTGAGGTCTTTGATCCACTTAGGCTTTAGTTTTGTACAAGGTGATAGATAATGATCTATTTGCATTCTTCTACATGAAGACATCCAGTTAGACTAGCAACATTTGTTGAAGATGCTTTCTTTTTTGCCATTGTATATTTCTGGGTTCTTTATCAAGAATCAGGTATCAATAGTTGTGTAGGTTTATATCTGATCATCAATTTGTTTCCACTGACCATCCTTTCTGTCTTTATACCAATGTCATGTGGTTTTTATTACCATAGCTCTGTAGTACAGGTTGAATTCAAGGATGGTAATATGTACTAAAATTCTTTTATTGTTTAGGATTGTTTTAGCTATCTGAGTTTTTTGGTTTCCATATGAAGTTGAGTATTGTTCTTTCAAGATCTGTAAATAATTCCTACTGATCCATGACATGGGAGATCTTTCCATCTTCTGGAATCTTTTTCAATTTCTTTTTTCAAGGACTTTGTTTTTGTCATACAAGTGTTTCACTTTCTTTGTTAAAGTAATCTCAAGATATTTTATATTATTTGTGACTATTGTGAATGGTGCTGTTTCTCTGAATTTTTTCTCAGCTTGTTTGTTGTTTGCATATGTGAGGACTACTGATTTACTTATTTATTTATTTATTTATTGCCAACCCTGTATCCAACCACTTTGCTGAAATGTTTTTATAGTCTGTCTGAGTTCTCTGGTAGAATTTTTGGGATTGCTTATATATACTATTAGCAAATAATGCTATTTTGACTTCTTTTCTAATTTGTATCCCTTTGATCTCCTTGAGCTATGGTAATCAAAACCATATGGCATTGCTCTAGCTAGAACTTCAAGTACTATATTGAATAAATATGGAGAGTGGACAGCCTTTTCTTTGTCCTAATTTTAGTGGAATTGCTTTGAGTTTCTCTCCATTTAATTTGATTACAGTTATAGGCTTGCTATAAATTACCTTTATTAGGTTTAGGGATGACCTTTGTATCCCTGATCTCTCCAAGGCTTTTATCATGAAGTAGTGTTGGATATTGTCAGAGATTTTTTTCAGAATCTTAAAAAGATGATCATGCATTTTTTCTGTTTGTTTATATGGTGGATTTCAATAACAGATTTTTACATGTTGAACAATCCCTGCATCTCTGGGATAAAGCCTACTTGATCATAGTGGATGATTTTTTGATGTGTTCTTGGATTCAATTTGGAAGTATTTTATTGAGAATTTTTACATCAATATTCATGAGAGAAATTGGTTTGTAATTTTCTTTGTTGGATCTTTGTGTGGTTTGGATATCAGGGTGACTTGACCTCATAAATTGAATTTGGCAAATGTTCTTTCTCTTTTTATTTTGTAGAATAATTTGAAGAGTATTGGAATTATCTCTTCTTTGAAAGCATGGTGGAATCCTGTGCTCAAAAAGTCTGTTTTTTTGTTTGTTTGCTTGTTTGTTTTGGTTGTTGTTATTGTAGAGTTTTAATGAAGGCTTCTGTTTTTTTATTGGTCTATTTAAATTGTTCATATGACCTTGATTTAACTTCAATAAGTGGAATGTGTTGAGAAAATTGTCCAGTTCTTTTAGATTCTCCAGATTTGTGGAGGGCAGGTTTAAAAGTATGGCCTAATGATTCTTTGGGTTTCCTCTTTGTTGTTATGTCCATTTTCTAATTTCTTATTGTGTTATTTTGAATATTCTCTCTCTGCCTTTAAGTTAGTTTGGCCAACGCTTTGCCTATCTTTTTGATTTTATCAAAGAACCAGCTCTTGGGGATTTTTTTGTTTTGTTTTTATTCTTTGTATTATTCTCTTTGTTTCTATTTTATTGATTTCAATCCTCAGCTTGATTATTTCCTATCATCTGCTCTCCCTGGGTGTTCTTGCTTTTTTTTGTTGTTTGTTTGTTTTGTTTTTGTTCCTGCTCTCAAACTCTCAGGTGTGCTGCTAAGTTGCTAGTATGAGATCTCTCTAGCTTATTTATGAAGGTACTAAGTGCTATGAACTTTCCTCTTAACACAGCTTTCATTTGTGTCCCATAAGTTTGAGTATTCAATTTACACATTTTTATTGAACTCTAGAAAATCTTTAATTTCTTCCTTTACTTCTGCTTTGACACAGTAGTTGTTCAGTAGAGAGTTTTTCAGTTTCCATGAGTTTGTAGCCTTTCTGTTGTTTCTTTTGTTGTTGAGATCTAGCTTTAATCCATGGTGGTCTGATAGGATACAGGAGATCATTTAAATTTTCTTATATCTGTTAAGACTTCCTTTATGAAGGAAGTATCTGGTCAGTTTTGGAGACAGGTCTGTAATGTACCGAGAATATACTAGGTCCATTTGACTCATAATGTCTGTCAACTTCAATATATCTCTGTTTTCATTTAGATGACCTCTCCTTTTTTTGAGAGTGGGATATTGAAGTCTTCCACTATCAATGTGTTGGGGTCAATGTGTGGTTTAAATTTTAGTAAAATTTCTTTTACCAGTTTGCTTCTTAGGTCCATTTGCTGGAAAAAGTCTTTTTCTAACCCTTTACTCTTAGTTAATGTCTATCTCCAGGCAGTGGTGGCACACGCCTTCAATCCCAGCACTTGGGAGGCAGAGGCAGGCGGATTTCTGAGTTCGAGGCCAGCCTGGTCTACAGAGGGAGTTCCAGGACAGCCAGGCTACACAGAGAAACCCTGTCTCGAAAAAACAACAAACAAACAACAAACAACAACAAAAAAGATGTGTTTCTTGTACTATCACAAGGATGGATCTGGTTTCTCTATCCATTCGTTAGTCTATGCTTTTATTGGAATTGAGTCCATTGATACTGAAGATATTAATGAACAATGATTATTATATTCTTATTGTTGTTGTTCTTATTGTTGTTATTTCATTGTTTTTGGTGTGGTTATATTACACTTCCTCCTTCCATTTGTTGATATAGATTATTTACTGTTTTTGATTGTTTAGTTACCTCCCTGGGTTGGAATTTTCTTCTATATCGTTAGATGGATTTGTAGATAGATATTTTTGAATTTAACTTTATATGGAATATCTTTTTTTTTTCATTTATGGTGATTGAAAGATTTGCTGAGTATAGTAGTATGCACTGGCATGTCTGTTCTCTTCAGTCTGAAGTACATGTGTCTAGGCCTTCCATTCTATTAGTGTCTCCATTGAGAATTTGAGTATAATCCTAATAGGTCTATCTTTACATGTTACTTGGCCTTTTCCCCTGACAGCTTTTAATATTATTTCTTTCTTCAGTATGTTTAGTGTTTTATTATATGACAAAGGAGACTTTCTTTTCTGGTCCAATTTATTTGGTATTCTGTTAGGTTCTTGTAACTTTATGGCATTTCCTTCTTTAGGTTAGAAAGATTTTGTTAAAAACATTTTCTATGTCTTTGACCTGGGATTCCTCTTCCTGTATTCCAGTTATTCTTAGATTTGTTCTTTAATCAGTGTGTTCAATATCCTGGATGTTTTGTGTCAAGACTGTTTTTAGATTTAACATTTGCATTGACAGTCGTCTATTTCTTCTATCATATCTTCAATGCTGAGATACTTTTTTCCATCTCTTGTATTCTGTTAATGATGATTGTTCCTGTCATTCCTGTTTACTTACCTAGATGTTCTATTTCTAGAGTTCCCTCAGTTTTTGTTTTCTTTACTGCTTCCATTTTAATTTTCAGGTCTTGAACAGTTTTGTTTTTGCTTTTATTTCTTGGCTCTCTTCAAGGGATTTATTCATTTCCTATTTAAATACCTCTATCACCTTCATAAAGTTGGTTTTAAGGTCTTTCTCTTGTGATTTAGCTGTGTTGGAATTTTCAGGGCTTGCTGTAATAGGATCGCTGGGTTCTAGTTGAGACCTGGCTGTTACTGACTCTGTTCTTAAGCTTGTGTCTCAGCATCTGGGTTTTGAGTGATGCCAGTTTCTATGATTCTCTTTTACTGGAGCGATATTTATTTCCTTAGTTTCTGTTTCCTCTTTGGTCTTCTGGTCTTTGTGGCCTGGAATTCTGGCAGTCAGTGTGATCTCTGGTATAGCATGGAATCTTCATCCATGTTGGTGGCTGGACTTCTGGCAGATAGCATGGCCTTTGGTTTAGAAAAGGGTTTCTGCTCAAGTTGGGGGTGGTGAGTCAAGGTAATCATGAGTGGAATGAAGATTGGTCGTATTGTGGGTGGGGCACTGTGATAGTGGAGGCAGTCTGTAGGTGGGATATCTACCTGGTATCTGACAGATGCTGTGATTGATGGTTCAGAAGGGAGTCTCTGCCCAAGTTAGGGCCTGCAGTTCTGGTGGCTGATATGGCCTCTTGTCCAGAAATGAGTTATCTCTGCCTGAGTGTGCCTAACTATTCTTCTGGCTGGGATAACCTACATTTGAGCACTGGATTTCTGTTTGGTGGTGGGAGCATGGCAGTGGCAATGAGACTGGGGCATGGAGTGTGAAGGGCTGGCAGCAGATTGGATCTTTGGAAACCAAACTGGGGGAATGGGAGAGTTCTGTGGGCAGGCAGGCAGCCTATCTGTTCTTCTGGGTGGCCTTCTGTCTATTCTTTTAAAACTAATAATATTCAAGGATCTAGAAAATTAAAAGAAGAAGGAGAAGAAGTAGAAGAAGAATTCATTTCTGGACTTTACCTCTGGTAGTCTTGTTTAAAATACTAATTGAAATGCCTATTTAAATTTATTCCATAAATGATGTAGGTCTCCCACTTTCTGTTGTTAGTTGCAAACCTACAAGATTTTGTTTGTTGTTGTTGCTATTGTTTTGTGATTATATAATTTAGGAGAAATTACCTAAAATAAGTAAAAGTATATTTTTGTTAAGTGTTGAAAATATGAACTGAGTTAATTTTATACCCAGCCACTTTGCTAAAGTTGTTTATCAGGTTTAGGAGCTCTCTGGTGGAAGTTTTGGGTCACTTAAGTATACTAACATGTCATCTGCAAATAGTGAAACTTTGACTTCTTCCTTTCCAATTTGTATCCCTTTGATCTCCTTCTGTTGCCTAATTGCTCTGGCTAGGACTTCCAGAACTATATTGAACAGGTAGGGGGAGAGTGGGCAGCCTTGTCTAGTCCCTGATTTTAATGGGATTGCTTCAAGTTTCTCTCCATTTAGTTTGATGTTAGCTACTGGCTTGCTGTATATTGCTTTTACTATGTTTAGGTATGGGCCTTGAATTCCTGATCTTTCCAAGACTTTTATCATGAAGGGGTGTTGAATTTTGTCAAATGCTTTCTCAGCGTCAAGAGATATGATCATGTGGTTTTTTTCTTTGAGTTTATTTATGTAGTGGATTACGTTGATGGATTTCCGTATATTGAACCAGCCCTGCATTCCTGGGATAAAGCCTACTTGATCATGGTGGATAAGTGTTTTGATGTGTTCTTGGATTCGGTTCGAGAGAATTTTATTCAGTATTTTTGCATCGATATTCATAAGGGAGATTGGTCTGAAGTTCTCTTTTCTTGTTGGGTCTTTGTGTGGTTTAGGTATAAGCGTAATTGTGGCTTCATAGAATGAATTAGGTAGTGTTCCTTCCATTTCTATTTTGTGGAATAGTTTGAAGACAATTGGTATTAGATCTTCCTTGAAGGTTTGATAGAATTCTGCACTAAAACCATCTGGACCTGGACTTTTTTTGGTGGGGAGACCTTTAATGACTGCTTCTATTTCTTTCGCAGTTATGGGACTGTTAAGATGGTTTATCTGATCCTGATTTAAAAATTGGTAACTGATACTTGTCTAGAAAATTGTCCATTTCATCCAGATTTTCCAATTTTGTTGAGTATAGGCTTTTGTAGTAGGATCTGATGATTTGTTGAATTTCCTCGGTTTCTGTTGTTATGTCACCCTTTTCAGTTTGGATTTTATTGATTTGGATACTGTCTCTCTGCCCTCTGATTAGTCTGGCCAAGGGTTTATCTATTTTGTTGATTTTCTCAAAGAACCTAGTCTACACAGATCTACCTCCATGGGCTGAACCTAGGCCTCCCTGCACATATGTTGTAAATGTGCAGCTTGGTTTTCATGTAGGTCTCAAACATCTGGAGTGGGGGCTATCCCAAAACATGCAGCCTGTATATGGAGTATGGTCTTCTAAAAAAAAAAACAGTTGTTCAGTTATTCATGGAATATTATTTTTTTATATCTCTTGTATTCAGTTTTCAACTACTTCATTGAGAATTTTTGTATGTATATTCATGAGGGATACTGGACTATAATTTATATATTTTTGTTGGGTTTACACTTGATTTCACTATTTCAATATTATTTGCTTTGTGAAGGAGCTTATTGTGGTTCTGAATTTTTTTAAACATAACTCAAAAAGTGTTGCTTGTTTGAAGGCTCTATAGAATTCTTGTATAAGTATATCTGACCCTTGGTATTTTGCTTGTTTGTTTATTTTCATTTTATTCTGTTTGAATGCTTTTTAATTTTTTTTTGATTTGCTGAAAATAAAAATTAAAAAAAAAAGAAAATAAAAAAAAAAAAAAGAAAATATGAACTGATTTTTCCACCCAAACTTAAAATGTAAAATTAAAGATTAGTTTTGGGGCTGACCTGTATGCAGAGATAATTTTGCCTTGGGCCATTTAAAATGTTCAAATATTTGAAACATTGATAACGTTGAAATAGGCTAACTTTGGCTTTGGAATTGTAACATGTCTGGCAGAAATGAAGATATTTATAAGAGATGCCTGTGTCTTTTAATTTGACTATCAGACAATGAAAACAGAAGACCTCCTCACAAATGGAAATTTTTCCAGTGATCTTATACTGGGAGAAGGTAAGGGATTCAGTAAGAGGAGAAACCTGACTTCCAGAAGAGACTTCATCCAGTTCTAATGCATTGTCAGACCACCTTATAGCTTGTTAAGTAATATGATTATAGGTCAGTGTTGGGCAGAATCACAGAATCATATTTTGAGACTGGTTGGATGGGTATATCCTTCAGTAGTACTCTCTCTCTCTCAATCCTCTGCCTACCTGATCTCTCTTATTCCAGTGCCCACCCATCCTCAGTCCACCCATGGTATCTATTCTATTCCTGCTTCCCCAGGAGATTCATTCATCTCTTGACCCCTTCTTGTTACTTAGCTATTCTTGGTCTGTGGACTTTAATAGCTATACTTAACAGCTGACATACACTTAGGAGTACATATCATGTTTGTCTTTCTGGGTTATCTCACTTGTGATAGTCTTTCCTAGTTTCATCCATTTGCCTGCAAAATTCATGATGTCATTTTTTAAACAAATGATTACTACTCCATTTCATAAATGTCATGCTGGTAGGACTTGCTGAAGGAGGTGGAAGCAGGAGGACCACGAGTTCAAGGCCAGCATGGGCTATGCTTTTAAACTGACTCTTTTAATTGGCATCTAGAAGATGGGTGGCCAGATGATTCAAGGCACAGATTATGATCCCAAAGTCCAATAACACAGTAGTTGCTAGGAGGTAAAACATTCTGTTTTAGAGAATATATTTTCATATCTAAATATGTTACTAGGATTCCATTTCCCTAGTTCGTATTCTTGTTGATATCAAAATGTGGAAACTGGAGAAGGAAGGAAGTTTAAAAACCATTTAGTTTGAAGGAGAAATTAAACAGGCTAGGCGCGGGGGCCTGGAAGATCTACTACCTATTGCTTCTACCAAAACAAATCAGGAGGTCAAAATTGCTAGCGAAGATAATTTTATTCAAGTATGTGCTTAGAAAAGTGGAATACAGACCATGCGATTTACGGAAAGGCAGTCTAGATTTTCAAAGTTTAGAGGTGCTCTCAGAGATTTTTATGCATGATAGATGAAAATTTTTGATTGCATAAATGTTTGTTGTCTGGTAAAAATTGTTTCTTTGAAGTGTAGAGATTTACTCTGATACTTTTAGAGCTATTCAAGCCTGGCAAAATTGTTCATCCCTCTTAACACACTAATAATAGCTGGTAGTAGGATGTCTCAAGAAAGAGCACCAAGTGAAGGATTATTTGCAAGTAAATAATGGTGATCAGTGAGTCAACAGGTAATTCTGGCCAGGTTTCTTTACCTCTTATATAAGTGCTTAGCTAAAGACAGCTACTTGCTTCCTAAGAAGCCATAGCTCCTTCTTTATACATTTATTGTTCTTCTATAATTTTAGTCTATTTTGTTACCATAAAAACAATATCTTTGCCCAGTGTCAGGACAGGCATTGGGATTTGTAGTCTATCTATCTATCTACCTATCACCTATACATAGACATATATTTACCTGTGTTTATTTAAAATGTATATCTATTAGAAAGACAAGCTTAACAGAATAAAATCTGGTAAATGACTATACTGAGGGAGATAAAAAATGTTAGCATAAATATACATTGTAAACTAGTTAAGATAAAAAAAAGTACCACTTTCAAAAGGGTAGCATTGTATTTAGGGTATATATTTATTGGATTATTAAGCTCAATATTTATATTTATAGATAAAATGTTCTTATTGTGCATACATATATTTACATATATGTTATATAACTGACAATTTCAATGTCAACTCTATTTGAGAACTTGTTTTTTCTTTTAGGATTTTTTTTGATAAATGCAAATGGGCTTTTTTCTCCATTTTCACATGAAAACTTCCTCAATTTTTTTTGTTCAAATAGTTACATTTTTTTGGAGTACAAGGCTTGTCTTTTTGAAAAGCTTGGTGGTACAATAAACTGTGTGAAGTGTTTTGTATATTTTAAACTATAATTTATGCCTTGTCTTTTCTGTTATGACTCTGTGATTGTTAATATGTTAGATGAACTACATGTAAGCTCCTAGTAAAAGAAAAACAGAGGAAAGGTTTAGTCAATGTGTGTCCATCAACTGAAATGTGCTCCTGACTGTTTAAGGACTCAGGAAGCTTCTCTTTAGAAAAATCAAAATCAGATTCATACAGGCTGACTCTCAGTAGGGTATCTGCCCTTTATTGTATATCAGCTAGCAGCTGTAGAGGAAACAAGGAGGGGGTAAGGGAAAGAGCACATACACCTACGCAGGGGTGGGGAGAGAGACAGAGAGGGAAGGAGGGAAAGAGGGAGGAAGGGAGAGAGGGAGGGAGGGAGGGAGAGAAATGAGCATTGTCACTGGTTCAAATTTAACAAAAGTTTTGCTAATACAACTCACCGTTTGTGAATGCTTTCTCTGTGGTCCAGAGTATCTACTTTTGGTTGTTTTCTCCTAAGACTGGCTAACATCTCAGTATTTTGACTAGTTAATTGGTTTAAAGTTCTCATTTTAGTGTGTGTATGTACTTAGGATATATACAATAAATAATCAACCAATTTTATGATTTTTCATTTTGCCATACTATGTAAAGTTTGTTACTCAATTAAGACCTGCATTTGATTATTCTAATTAAAAAGATAGCTCTTCTTGATTGTAGCATGGCTGTCCTCTAAGAGGCTCTGCCAGCAGCTAACTGAGACAGATGCAGATACGTACGGCCAACCATTGGACTGAGCTCAGGGACTCCTATGGAAGGTTCACAGGAGCTGAAGGGGATAATTATACCATAAGAAGACCAATGGTGTCAACTAACTGGGAACCCTCAGAGCTCCAAGAGACTAAGCTACCAACCAAAGAACATACATGGTCTGGTCCAAGGCCTGCTGGAACATATGTAACAGAGGACTGCCTTATCTGGCCTCAGTGGGGGTCCTTTCAGAGTTGAAGGGCAGAGGGGATGATTTGAAGAACTCTGGGAGGGAGGACCAGGAGAGCAAGCAACATTTGGGATATAAATAAATAAAATAATTAATTAAAAATATTTTGCATTTTCTGCCATTTGTCTGCTTAGGAAATTGTCCTAATGAAGCCAAAGATCCTTTAAGGATTATTCTGTGTTAAAGTATTTTAAATGACTATTATTTTAAATTGATTCTAATACAATTAATACTTTAAGTAGCTACAGCTAGAAACATGTATAGCTGTATATCTAAACATTATATTAGGCACTTTCATGAAAGAACCTCTCCGCTATTTTCTGTGAGTGTTACCTATACACAGGCCATAACAGCACCCTCTCTGTGAAGTACCTTTAGGAAGAGAATCTTACAACTTCCAAGGTTGCTTTTAATGATTTACTGTTGATATACAACGGCTTGGCCTCCTTACCTTAAGATGGAATATCAGAGTATTCTTTTCTTTTCTTTTCTTTTCTTTTATTTAGATTTATTTTATATTTTGCTTGTGTTTGACTTTGTATGTATGCCACAGATAACTTTGAAAGCTAGAGGTGTCAAATCCCTGAAGGTGAATTTACAAGAGTTGTGACCTGCCAAAATAGGTTTGGAAAATTGAACTCAGGTTCTCTGAAAGAGCATTTTGTTTTCTTAACTACTGAGCCATCTCTCCAGCCTCTAGATGGAGTTTATATTAAAGTCCTTCAGAATTTCCCATTTGATTACCTAAAGCTGATGGTACAACTGGGTTGTAGATGATGCTGTAACTCTGTTCTACTCAATCTTGCTTCCCTTGTTCCATATTAGTATGGATCTCTGCAAACTCCATGGGTCAGCAAAGTGACAATTGATCAAGCAAGGCAAGAAGGCAGTTCAGCACAACAGAACTCAGTAGCCAGAGTTGGTTCAAACTTTGTAAGTCTGATCCCAAGCGGTTTATTTTAGGCTTATTTAAACATCACACAATTTGGAGAAAACTATTCTTGTGATGTTAAACTCAATCCCACCTTCACAACAAAGCCTACTAAATCTCCTTGAGGAACAAAGTAAGCTAAGTGCAGATCACAGATGACTTTATCAAACCACTTTGTAAAGTACATATGATGTCTTTCACAACTTAGATAAGGACAAGTGAATCATAGGCAGAGTCATAGTGACCTGTCCCCTGAACCTTCACCCAGCTGATACCCTGTTCTGAAAGGTATCTGTACTCCCCCTGAACACCTATGCCCCGGTGCCATTCCCTTCCCCATATCCTGCCTTTTTGTGTTTATAACCTCTGTGTAAATAAGTAAATTACGATGTGATTTAAATAACTAAATAAATTTTTAAAAATCTTAAAAAAAAAGAAAGTCATTCTATAAAATGACTAAGAAAAACAAGTTTATAAGAATGAGTCTGGAGTACTGGCTTTTGCCAGAAAGCCTTTGGCCATGTAGATCTCATAAAGTTACCAGGCTAGAAAGCACATATGCTTCAGCCTTCTGGGTGGAAAACATTTTATGTCCCTTTCCTTGAAAGAACAAATTTGTATGGTTAATATTCCAGGTTCCCTTAATGCACAAAAACTTCTGAGCCCCCTATATCTTTGGAACATTCTTACCCAAGAACATTCTCCACTATCCCTTTGCATTCAAACCACAGCATCTCAAAATCTGATTCTCAAGAATATTTACCTCACTCAGGATATTTTCTAGTTCCATCCATTTGCCTGTGAATTTCTTCAAGTCCTTGTTTTTAATAGCTGAGACAGGGTGGGGGAGAAGTATGGAGGGTCAGGAAATCGAACAGAGGCATGCAGCAGTGGGGGATGGGGAACTGGGGGTAGCCACTAGAAAGTACCAGATGCCAGGGACACAAGAGGTTCCCAAGACCCAACAGGGATGACATTAGCCAAAATACCTAACAAAGGGGAGAGAGAACCTGTAGAGACCATATCCAGTGGATAGGCACGGTCCCTAGTTGAGCGATGGGGCCACCAACCCATCTCAAAAATATTAATCCAGAATTGCTCCTGTCAAAGCAAATGCAGGGACAAAGAATGGAACAGAGACTGAAGGAAAAGCCACCCAGAGACTGCCCCACTTAGGGATCCATCCCACCTGCAGACATCAAACCCAGACACTGATGCCAAGAAGCGCTTGCTGACAGGAGCCTGGTATAGCTGTCCACTGAGAGGTTGTGCCAGAGCCTGATCAATACAGATGTGGTTGCTTACTGCCAACCATCGGACTGAGCATGGGAACCCCAATGAAGGAGTTAGGGGAAGGCCTGAAGGAGTTGAAGGGGATTGCAACCCCATAGGAAGAACAACAATATCAACCAATCAGAACCCCCACAACTCCCAGGGACTAAACCACCAACCAAAGAGTACACATGGAAGGACCCCATGGCTCCAGCTGCATATATAGCTGAGAATTGACATCAAAGGGAGGGGAGCCCCTTTGTCTTGTGGAGGCTCAGTGGCCCACCATAGTGGAATACTAGGGTGCTAAGGCTGGAATGGGTGGACAATCACTCTCATAGAGGCAGGGGGATGGGATAGGAGGTTTGTGGAGGGGAAACTGGGAAGGGAGATAACATTTGAAATGTAAATAAATAAAATAACCAATAAAAAAAGAAAAGAAGAAAATTTATCTCAAGAAAATGTATTCTCAAGAAGATAAACATAGGTGTTAGAGGTACGAAAGTTAGAGATAAAAGTTAGAGACTATGATACTATAAAGTTATTTTTATAAAATAATGTCACATGATAAGTAGTCCTACACAGTAGTTTCTAAAAGGGTATTTGAAAGAATATGGTATATGTTGGTTGGAAATAAAGCTATCAGGATTGCAATAAGTGGAGTATAGAAAATCTGGTATGTTATGGTAGTACAATTATAGAAGTTTCTCCAATAGGAAGCTCCCATGTAATACTGGAGGAGCAGAATATACTTGGGGATATATATCACAGTCATTTAGACTGTATAGGAGAAATAATGTTTATTATGTTTTATAGGATTGAATAGCTATTGTTGAGGACCATAAGATTGTATGACGTCATTGTAGTAGTGAAATGAAGTAATTGTCACTATAAACAAAATGTCAGATTGTAGCATACAAAAAAGTTCCTTAGTAGCCACTGAGCATAAGAAGCTGAGAATTAGGTCTGTGATTTATAAGATACTACAGTTTGGATGTAGTTTGTCTGTTTAAAACCATGTAAATTTTAGTTCTTATTGTAAGTAACAATGCTGGGAGAGATAAGGCTAGGCAATGATGTCATCCATGCTTTTCTTGCATGCTGGGTTCTTCTTCTTTCAGCATTGAATTAATCATGATAGGAGCTGCTTGGTATAATTCAATGTAACTTCTTCTGTTTTATCCTTTTCATATGTGGTTGCTTGTTTCTCTACCTTTCTTCCATGTTTTAACTCATTAAAAGATATTTGCTGAGAGGATATCCAATCCAGGTACTAGAACAATGAGCTGATCTTTTTCCTTTATAAAGAGTCCGGTTTCTGGTATTCTTTGGTAGCATTAGAGAATGAATTGAAACTAAACTCTATAGGAAGTTAATTTCTGTAAAAGATATTGGAAGGGCACAGGTCAATTCCATACGAAATTATATAAGGCAAGATTAAAAGTATCATCTTTTAATATTCTCATGAACGTAAGTTTTAGTTTTTAATTTTTCATTGTCTAGATAAATAAATATAGGTGTTAGGAGTATGAAAGTTAGAGACATTTGACTATGATACTATAAAGTTATTTTATAAAATAATGTTGATATTTTAAAAAGACTTAAAATAGCAAATAAAGTGTAATTTATCTTAACAATTATCTTCATTTTTTATTTTTATAAACATCTGGAGAATGTATTCAATCCAATTAACAATTTTTAAACATGCTACATGGAAGATAACAGTTCAGGAAAAACTTTCAAAGGAGTCAAAATTAAAAATATAGTAAAACACATTTTATAGTTCAGAGAAAATATAGCTGTCTGATGTTTTTCAATATTAAATTCCTCAAATCACCACAATGGAAAGTCTGAAAAATGAGAAAACTCATTTGAAGGATAAGTGCATATGAAAACTGAAGCAACAACATAATATTGGGGACCGGAAATTAATATAAAATAAAAAGTGAAATAAAAGTGTGTAGTCAACAAGGTTCTGGAACTTTATTACTAAAGCTGTTTCACAGGACACCAGCTGACATTGAAAGGAACAATTTCCTAGAAGTCAATATTGACAGAATAATAGAAAAAGATTGCTTTTACTTGCCTCATGAGTGCAATGCAAGGCCTTTTTCTGCAGTCACACAAGCCAGGAAGATATTGCTTCTTAGTTTTACATTGTCTTCCTTTTCCAAAATTAAACCAGAAATACAGAGATGCCAATAAAAACTAATATTGAGAATCCTTTGTGGACTTATTATTTTTGTAAATGCTAAACTCTCTGAAGATGGCCTGACAAGCAGTCCTTAGGATTTTGTCTGTGGTAAGATGAAAGATACCTGTCGCATTTTTAATATTTTCTACAACTTCAGGTAAGGTGCTCACAATATACAGAATTTATTCTTTCCCATCACCCTAATTGGAACTATATTTGAATAGCTACTCAGCTTTTCTTTTTTTTTTTTTTTTTTTTTGGTTTTTCAAGACAGGGTTTCTCTGTATAGCCCTGGCTGTCCTGGAACTAACTCTGTAGACCAGGCTGGCCTCGAACTCAGAAATCCGCCTGCCTCTGCCTCCCAAGTGCTGGGATTAAAGGCGTGCGCCACTACCGCCCGGCCAAGCTTTTCATTTAAAAAGAACAAAATTCGAGGCAAGATAGATTAATTAGGCAGTTATAAGTCCAGTTCCAAGGGATCTGATACTCTGGTCTGACTCTTGCAGGGCCTAGGGATACACTCGGTATATATAATGCAACAGGCAAAATACTTATATAAAAATAAATTTAAAATGTAAATTTTAAAAACAGAAAAAAAATCTACTATATTATTATATCATAGTAAAGATTTCAATATTATTGCTATATTGAAATATGCTATATTGAAATGTATCTGAAAGTCTTAATTCATATCATTTTAACTCTATTGAAATATATTTCTTAATGACTTCAGTGACTATCAGAAACGTATGGGTAGAGTGATATCAGGTGGAAAATATAGCTCTTCACTGTTTAGAAATTTTAAAATCATCTTAAATCCCCAAAATGTTGACTATTTTTCCTAAAGGATTTCTATAAAACACACACAGCTTCATGACTGAATTTTATTCAGCGAGTCTAGCTTTGAGAAAAAATAACAAGAGCAAATGAAAATTGGAATATATATATAAAGAAACTAGTTTTGTTACTGTTTCCACAGTCAATTATTTCAGTCTGGTACCTCATCACATAGGGTGCTACACTTACTTTAATGTTAATGCCTTTGGTGAAGTTCAAATTTTCTTTCATTTGGTTGCCTATAGCATTCATTCTCCATTCTCTGTTCACTGCAGTGTCTAGTCTTTGAAGTCCTAGGGAAATTGTCCAAGGATAGAGGCTTATCTGTGGCACTATCTGAGCTTTCCATGTGCCACTGTGTTGCTTGACAATTTTTCAGCATGTTGTGGGAAACAAATGGAACATTTAACTGGAAATATTATAAATATAAATGATCTTTTCAAAAAAGAAAATGGTAACTTTTATTCTCAGGCTGCAATAGAGATTCACATTATGATAATTTACCCTGAAATAATTCTTCAATGAGATTTTATAGGGTGTTGGGGCAGCTATTTAAAACTGCTCTCAGGAGGTTTCCAATATCATGGAACTATCTAAACAAATAACAGAGGACTAAAGCAGTGTAGATAGATAGAATTATTAGAAGTCAGCCAGCAAAACTTCACAGCGCATCAGCATTACTTAGAGTACTTGTTCAAACAAAGATCACTGATCCTCCCAGTGGTACTGTTCATTTAATGGGCCTGGGGCAAGACTTCAGAGTATAGTTTTCTACCAACTGCCCATTTATCGTTGAAGCTTTTAGTGTAGTAATAACATTGATTACACACAAAGTTTTAGAATTCACTATAATTGATGATGAAGATCTGATATGAAGAAACTTGCAACTTTCAGGGAGTGACCGTGGGCCCAAACTAGTATGAATTACACGGGAAGTGATGGCTAGAATTTTTGAAAAGCTTTTTTCTTTTACCTTCCCAAATTTGTTGTTTGGGGTAAATGAAAAGTTTAAGTAATAACGTTCACATTTTGCTGATGAACAAGGAGAGGATAAGACAAGGCTCAGTATTACTAAGTTATTCAAATTAACATATCAGTACAAAGCATATATCTACTGTTCTAACCAATTTAGGGGTATTAAGATGGTTTCCACATAGCTGTATAGCAGAATATTCTGATAAGCATGTTAACTAAACAGGAACTGGATATCAGACTTCCAATTAACTTTACAGAATGATCTAGAGGAACAGGTTTTCAATGAAATTGAAAGAGTAAGATAGTAAGATAGGAGAGCTTGAGACACACAGGTGAGTGGTCTAGTGCTTGCTTAGCATGCAAAGGGCTCTGAGATCCATTTCTAGCACTGCCAAGGATGGGGGGGTATCTTAGTGTTTCCATAACTGTGAAGAGACATCATGACCACTGAACCTCTTATGAAGGCAAACATTTAATTGGGAATGGTTTATAGTTTCAGAGGTTTGGTCCATTATCATCCTGGTCGGAAGCATGTAGCGCTCAGGCAGCAATGGTGCTGGAGAAGTAGCAGATATCTCCATTCTGCCACTGACTGAGAGAGACTCTAGGCATGGGCTTTTGAAACCTCAAGGCCCACCACCAGTAACATACTTCTTCCAACAAGGTCATACATCCTAATCTTTTCAAATAGTGCCATTCCATGGTGACCAATCATTCAGGGTCATTTTTATTCAAATGACCATAGGAAGTAATGTGGTGGAGTGTAGTAAAGTAAAGAAAGCACTCTGTGAATATTTTGGGCTGCCATCATCAATATTGAGATATTAAGAATGGAAGACTCATGTATAAGAAAGACCAAATACTTGGCTTCCTAGGTGAGTCAGATCATAAAATTTAGAAACACAAAAAGGTCCTGATAAAGTCATGGTAAAAGATGAGCTTAAAATCCATTAACAGTTCAATTAGAAACTTTGAGCTAGATGGAGTAATGAGGTGGGCACAAAATCTCACTCTTAGCTAATGAGCTACTACTAACTTACAGATGCAAAAGGAAAAACAGGTTTTATAAAGGTATGGACCCTAGTAGGTCAACCAAACTCTATTGGATGGCCACACACATAGGAGTATGTAGACAGCACTAATGGAATTTTATGAGTTTTTAAGAACATAAAGTTACAAAATTGGGTGAGTATGAAATAGGGGCTAGATTTGGGAAGAGATGGAGAAGGAGATAATATAATTAAAATACAATGCATACAATTCTCAAAGAAGATGTGTGTGTGTGTGTGTGTGTGTGTGTGTGTGTGGTGTTTTGAGTTGGAGAAATATTCAGGTAAGTACTAACTTAGTTTCTAGACGTCCTGTGATCAAAGTGTGTAGTGTCTTCAGAAATAGGGTTTTACCATCAAAGTTGTGGTAGGAAACAAAAGTTTCCTCCTGCTGGAAAGCTTTCATACAGCTAGAAGGTCTACCTAGTGGTAGACTTTGAACACTGTGAGCTACAGTAACAAGTGACCAGGAAAGATATGCTTATTAGTACAATAGTGGCATGGAGATCCTGGAGGTAACCAGTAGCTTTCTGATTGAATTAAAGGCTCAATCCACAGTATAAAATTCAAACCTGGTACTATGTGGGGCCAGAGAGCTGTAGGACTAGGTGGAACAGGCCTGGAGTAATAGTAAGGCACATGTCCAAACCTCAGAAATCTTGTACTGAAATTGGCAAGGGTAGGATCACTCCCTCTTGGCCCAGGCCTGCATGTCCTGGTATGAGTGACCCCATACCCCAAACCTTGCCTCACCAAAGGATGTCAAGTAGACAGTCGTCAGGTTAAACTTATTTTACCCTTTATAAAGTTTTGTCCCACAGCACCTGGAACTCCTTCTCATGAAGTATCTCCAGCACCCTGGGGATATAAATCTGGACAAGAATCTATGGATAGATCAGCCATAGGCCCTATTAGAGAACCTACTACTATTATTTTATTGAGTGAACATAGTATCAAACTGTCTCCTAAATACTTATCTTTACACCCAGAGATCAGTGCAGCTTTCACCACTCCCAGTGGGTAGTACTTCTGTTTGCAATGGATGATGTATAATACAGAGACTAGTGACCATGGAGTTCTTAGCCCTGGATGGAGTCTCCATAACACATCCCTTTTCAAGGCCCAGGAAACATCACAGAAGAGTGAGTGAAAGATCATTATAGCCAGAGAATTGAGAGGTACTGCTGTGAAATTGAATCTCTGGGGCATGATGTAGATATACCCATGAACCCACAGCAACTGTGATTGTCTGCACAAGACCTTTGAAAGATCAAGCACATCAACAGTTCAGCAAGAGTGCGTAGGGTTCATAAAGTCCCACCCTTATCTGAGGAATTATTAGCAGTTGATGGCTGCTTGGAGAGCAAGCATCACTTTGCTTCAAGATTGAGAGCCTTTGTTACTTTGTCCACTAGAGAGTGCCTGGCCCTATTGCAATACTCATACTGGTAACACTAATTGGACTCAATGGGTTCTGAAGGATATATAATAAAGGATATGAAGTTAACAGAGTGTTGTGGGTAACCTGGACATCACTACTATTGAAAAAAGTGGAAGTCCATATATTGCTGCCATCAATCCTTTGATCTACTTGAGATGAACAATGAACAAGAGGCAATGAGGATAAAGACCAAGAAGAATAAATCCATGATATAGCTAAGACATTCGTGATACTCAACATATAAAACAAGGAAGTGAAATAGTCACATTTCATAGTTAATTCTTCTCTGACCCTTATTTTTCCTTGTATGAATTTAGGCATTGTATCTATCAACATAAGTAACAATTCCTCAATCCACCACCCTATCTACGTCTTGCTATAGTTAGGATATAGTATGTTCCTGAATATTTCATGCATGAAAACCTGGTGTCTTAGGGTTTCTATTTCTGTGAAGAGATGCCATGACTATAGCAACTCTTTTTTTTTTTGATATTTTATTTACATTTCAGATGTAATCCCTTTCCCCATTTCCCCAAGACATCCCCTATACCCTTATCCCATCTCCCCTCCCCTTGCTTCTATGAGGATATGCCCCCACCCACTCTCTCACTCCCACCTCCCCACCCAATTTCCCCCACACTGGGGCATCCAGCCTTCACTGGACCAAGGACTTCCTCACCCACCTATGCCTGACAATGTCATCTTCCCCTACATATACAGCTAGGGCCATGGGGCCCTCCCTATGTGCTCCCAGGCTGGTGGTTTAGACTCTAGGAGCTCTGGTTGGTTGGTATTGTTGCTTTCCCCATGGAACCACAAACCCTTTCAGCTCCTTCAGTCTTCTCTCTCACTCCTCCATTGGGAACCCCATGATCAGTTTAAGGGTTAGCTGTGAGCATCTGCCTCTGAATATGTCAGACTCTTGCAGACCTCTAAGGAGACAGAAATATCAGGCTCCTGTCAGCATGCACTTCCTGACATTCACATCAGTGTCTACCTTTGGTGACTGCACATGGGTTAGATACCCAGGTGAAATGGTCTGCAGACGGCCCCTCCTTCAGTTTCTGTCCCACACTTTGTCTCCATATTTGCTCCCATGAGTATTTTGTTACTCCTTCTAGGAAGGGCCAAAAACACCCACACTTTGGTCTTCCTTGTTCATGAGATTCATGTGGTCTGTGAGTTGTATCTTGGGTGTTGCAAGCTTTTGGGCTAATAACCACTTATCAGTGAGTGCATACCATGTGTATTCTTTTGTGATTGGGTTACCTCACTCAGGATGACATTCCCTAGTTCCATGCATTTGCCTAAGAATTTCATGATTTCATTGTTTTTAATCACTGAGATAAATGATGTTCAACCATCAGCTTCTGTCATGATAAATTACCACACTGTAGGTCTATTGTAATGGGGTCAATCCATCATGTATCATAATTCTAAAATGTGACCCCAAATAACCTTTTTTCTCTTTTATAAGCTTATTATCTTGGGTAATTAATATGGAAAAAACAGCTGACTGACACTTTCTTATATCTTCCCCTGTCCATTCTCAAACCCTTGCATTGTCTACTTTTCTATCTTACTTTTTTAAACCCACATTTTCAAAAATAATCATTTCACTGACAATATAGAATATACGTACTTCAGATATAACCAGGGAGTATAACCTTGATTCACTCTAAACTAATTTTACCAAAAGCCTCATTTCATAAATAGAAGATTTCCAACAGACAGGTAACTATTAGCCCAGACCATCAGAGAGCCATAGATCTACTGCTTGTTGTTCCGTTTTCCCTTACCCTAACTCTCCTAAATCTCATTGGTATTGATTACATTTTAATTTTAGAACTTTGACCTATATTGAGTGACATTGAAGAAAAGTTTAAAACAAATTGTACCATGTTACTGAGGAGGTTTGAATAGTTCCACTTACTGAAATATCTCTTCTCTTATGTGACCCTGTGGAAAAAGTTTCTGTCTAGCTTTTGATGTATCAATACAGGATCCTTTACTTTTAAATATTTATTTTCCTGGCATCATGAACAGAAGAGATTTCTTTCCTTTTTATGTTGACTTCTAAAAGCTAAAAGTCAAATCTATGTTTTTTTTCTTTTGAGATATTTACACTAAATAATTTGTTTTCCAAATTTACCTCTGGTTTCTATTTTGCTTTTTGTCTCTAAAATATTTGTTCACCCTCCCTCCTTCTCTTTCTACCCTTCCTCTCTCCCCCTTTCCCTTTCTCTGTCTCCCTTCCTCCCCACTCTGTGTATGGTCTGTCTTAAGCTGACTGATATTTGTTTCTAATATGAGTTCAAAACTGTTTTCTGCCTCCTACCTTACCCCTAAATTTAGCTTCAAGAATGATCTTGGTAGGAGTCACCACCTGATCCTCATTTGTGGGGTTGAACACAGACTTCATGAAACATCTTCAGGGCCTTCTTTTCCTTTAGTTAAGCAATATCATTGATGTAAATCAGTACACAGTAAGTTGATCAAGTTTACAACATACAGTGGCTCTATTTTGACCTATACGTACATCCATGACATCATTGCTACAATAAAGATAACTACCATTTCATGATCCCCCGCTCTACCAAGAATTTCTTTACATCCCTTCACATCTTTTTGTTATTGTTTGTTTGTTTTGTTTTGTTGTTTGTATGTTTTGAGAGAAGACCTCATATGTCCCTCTAGCTGGCTTGGAACTTAGCTGTATAAGCCCAGTCTGGCCTCATAGTCCTTATTATCCTGTCTTGCCTTCTATGTGTTATCCATTAAAACGGTGGCCAACATGCCTGTTGCTTTTAGTATTGCTTATTAATCCTTTATCATGTTTCTCCCAGACACCATTCCATGCATGCACAAAATTTCTTCCAATATATGCATTTATCTAGATTTTTGTGTAAAAGGAGCTATATACTCTTGTTTTTGTCTGATTTCTTTGACTTGCATAACTAGGTTGATATTCATTTATACTGCTATGTTAATAATTCCTTTCTTTATATGGCTGAGTCATATTACATTATAAGAATACATATCAATTCGTTTATTCATTCACTTGTTAATGGACATTTGAGTTGTTTACAGTCTTAGGTTGTTACACATAAAATTTCTCTGAGTATTTGCATGCAAACCTTTGTATAGCTATATACTTTCATTTCCCTTGGGTAATTATTTATATAGCCTTTTCAACTGTGTTTCTGGTAGTTTTAGAATGGCATATCTTTTTACTGATTTTACTTCCAACCTGGGTATATCTTTATACTTATGTGTATTTCTTGTAAGTATTATGTTGGCTAGATTTATAATCAACCTGGCAAAGGCTAGAGTCATCTTGGAAGAGCTACTCTCAACTGAGAAAATGCTTCGATAGAATTGGTATATAAGTAAGTCTAAAGAACATTTGATTAATTAGTGATTAACAATAGAGGGCCCAGCCTATTATAGTTGGTACAACCCCTAGTTTGGTGGTCCTGGATAGGTGGTGTAAGAAAGCAAGCTGAGGAAGCCATGGAAATAAGCCTATAGATGGTACTTCTCCATGGCTTCTGCATCAATTCTTGCCTCCAAATTCCCACCTTGAGTTCCTAGACCTAATTTCTCTTAATGATCGACTTAAAAGCCTTAAGATGAAATAAACAATTTTCTTCCCATGTTGCTTTTTGTCTAGTGTTTTATTACCAAAAAAAAGAATCAGTAACATAGAGTGAATTTTTTTAATAAAATCTGGCAGTCCCAGCCTTTTGATTGGGGGTGTTTAGATAATTTATACTTAATATAATTTTTAATGTAGTTAAGTTTCCATCCTTAATATTTGTTTTCTATTTGTCACATATGTTTCCACTGTTTTCCTTTTCTACTTTTTTCCTTCTGTTATACTATTTAATTTTTAAAATTCCATTTTAATTCCTTTGTTGCAATGTTGTCTGTAACTCTTTGTTTTGTTCTTTTAGTGGTCACTTTAGAGTTTATTATATAGATTCTTAATTTATCATAATCTACCTTTTTTAATATTACATCACTTCAAATTAAGTATGAGAACCTTAAACAGTTTTTCCCACTTTTTATTAAAACATATTTAAAAAGAAGGTAAATTTCAATTTCATGAAATTAAAATAAGTTTTGACTATCATTTCTTCAAATAATTTTCCAGGCCCCCTTTTATCCTTCCCCTTGTTTAAGAATACCAATTGCATGAAAATTAAGCATGTGATGTTGTCTTACAGATCACTAGTAATGTGTACACTATTTTTTATTCTTATTATTCATTACAGATTGTTACTTTCACCATGTCTTGAGGTGCAACAGTCATTTCATCCTTAGTGTCTAAGTTGTCACTCATCTAAAATGGTTTATTTTTCATCTAATCAATTATTTTTTATCTCCCTAGTATTGCTTTGAGTCTTTTGAATATATCCAATATATTTACTTAACATATCCAATCTTTTCTTCAGCTTTAGCTTTTTGCGCATATAGAATTCTGTTTTATTAGCTGTTTTAATATCACTGTCTGCCAATTCACACATCCCTGTCAGTTCCATGTCTATTTGGGTTGACTTTATTTCTCTTTCTGAGCTATGTTTTCTCATTTTGCTTTCCTGAAAATCCTTAACAGTATGGCAGAGATATAAAACTTTATTTGTTGGATCCTGGAAATTTTTCTATTTCTATACATATTTTTAAATGTGTTCTTGGCTTATTCTAGAATGAAATTAAATTACCCTCAAAACAGTTTGATCTTTTTGGGTCTTGCTTTTAAGACCTGTTTGTCAGAAACAGATAGGCATTCAGTCATTATTCTGCACCACAGAGGCAAGAACTTTTTGATTGTTCTATTTACACTACATAAAGGATGCTGCTTACCTTTTGTCAGTGAGAGGAATTCTCACATTGGGGCTTTCTTTTTCATTCTTTTGTGATGTTTGTTCCTGTCTTCAAATTTTCTTATGTTTACGTGATGGGCAGTATTCTTTCAAATATTTGACATAAATCAAGTTTATATTTCTAGAATATTTTTCTTCAGCAGCTCTCTTATTGCCATTACTGTTTTGTTCATTCAAAACTTTTTGATTTCCTAAACCTTTTGACAAATTCGAATTCCTTATCTCAATATCTGATGCAGTCCATTTGGATTCTCCAATACTATATTGTGTCTGGAAACACTTTCAAATTAGCAAGTTCCACAATGGTATGCCTAATCTTGTTAGTTTTTGACTCTTTGGAGTTTTCATAATCATAATCTTTTGTCCAATAACTTAAAAAGCTTTGTTTCAGAGATTTTTATCTAGTATTTTCTTTTGCTTCAGATGAAAAGGTAAATGCAGTTTCTGTTGCTCCATCATTGACAGAAGTTCCAAGTCAACTTTTCTTTGGTTTATAACCGACTCTCTGAATTGTTAATTACTTTGAGAGTGATGGCCTACACCTATAATCACAGCACTCAGTAAGTACAAGAGGGAACATTTGATTTCAAGGACAGCCTTAGCTACAGTGGTGAGACCTTGTGAAAAAATCAATTTATCTTCAAGTGTGTGGGCTGACATAAAAGGATAGATACACTCATCTCTGAAGATAATAGGTTATTTGTCTTGCTATTCTTTGCATTGAATTAATTTTTCCTTAACTCTTTATGTTCTATCACCTGAAATCATGATGAAGTTCAAGATAAGCTGTTGTAGTTGGGAGCAAGGAATTCTGGGGGCTGACCAGTTTTCTCTAAACTTTAGTCTTCATACTGAAGCACAAAGGTAGCTTTTGTTTCAACACAGATGCAACAAGATCAGAGCTCTCACATTGGTTAATATGTCCCTTCATCAAATCTGCCTTTTGTGACATTAGCAGTTGACTGGGGTTTAGAGATTCAGAATTTTGGCTGAGACCTTTTTATCCTGTATGACTGCTATGGCAAGCCTAGTTAGAATTATAGTGGGAAAAACTTTTACCATTCTTAAATACCATAATTATACTCCAAGTTATTGTTTACTATGTATCAGTATGCTAAAGTTAACTATCTATAGTTCTTTCCTAATTGAATACATTCATTTTATTTCAATATCCAAGGATTCCCATATAAAAACATTTTATCTTGGTGGTCCTGCATGATAATAGCAGCTCTAATGAACAGAATAAGCAGGCAAAAGTGACAGACCAAAGTAGAAGTAAATTGAATTAAAAACTGCACAATTGTATACCTCAGTATATAGATATTTACTACTCATGAAAATAGATAGCAAGAATATTGAATATCTATTCTTAATTATTTATTTTTTATACAAAGTAATGAGTCTTAATTAGAGCATGTGTGTGTGTGTGTGTGTGTGTGTGTGTGTGTGTGTGTGTGTGTGTGTTTGGACCTTGTTTTAATTCACTGTTTCACTTGTTTTTAATTCACTTGTTTTAATTCACCTGCTCCCCTTCTTATTGATTCCCTTCTACCTCCTTTTGCTTTCATGTAACACATATTCTATTACTCTTTCACCCTCCCTACTCTTCTTGTAATAGTTCTTTGATGTGGAAACTTAAGGGTTCTTTGGAAAATCAGTTGTATTAGATCGTGTTTTGCTGGAGCAAACACATGGAGTGTTTTCCTGAAGTGAACACAGGTGAAAGGCTACAGCAGACTCAAGAAAGGACATTTTACTGAAGCAGACACAAGTGAAAGGATGTTCTGCTAAAGCAAGCACGTGGAAGGATAAGTGATGAAGGATTCTTCTCTAAGGCCACACATGTATTGGTATGCCTTACCTTGTGTAGTTGAGCTCCATATGTCTAGGCTCCATAGAGAGGAACACACTAAAACACTACTGTTAGTGTGTTGCAGATTCCTGCTGCTTCTGCAGACTCAGGTTGATTGGCAGAGTAATGTCAGCTGAGACAGAAACATGTGCTGAGGCAAGACGTGCTGAGGGAAGACCTGTGGAGGACATATGGTGTTTGTAGAAAGTATATAAAGGACTCTTTGGACAATGATGGTGGCTGGGAGCTTAGCTTGCTTGCATAGCTCAATGACTGTTGCTCTCATATCTTTACTCATCTTCGCCTTGCTGAGAGAGACACAGCTGAGAACTTCTGTTGCCCTTCCAGGTTCCTTCTGCTGACTTGTGCAGAGGTTGTTTCTGCTAGGTCCTGCCACTGCTGCTGATTCATGTTTGCTATCCTGAATCTACCTAACTGGACTGCTGGTGTATCCATGAAGTGTTTGTGAATGGATCAAGCTGCTGGTGCTGACCTGTGAACTAAACTGCTGATTTTCTGAGAATACATATGGGATTTGCTCCAAAGTACCAATTCTTTTTCCTTTCCTCCCCTCCCCTCCCCTCCCCTCCCCTCCCCTTTCCTTTTCTTTTCTTTCTTTTTTGGAAATACAACAGGCAGGCTTGTTTTTAATGTAGAAATGAGAGACTAGTTATTTTTTGAATGCACAGTTAATTTTTAATAATAATGGCTATTCATATTTTGTGAAGGCAATTAATGATTTTATAACCAACATGTTAAAGATTATATATAGAATTTGACCCACGATAATTCTTATTTTTAAATTTTTATTTAATCTTTTTTTTATAGTCCAGATTTTCTCCACTTCCCGGTCCCACCTCTGACTGTTCCACATACCATACCTCCTGCGCCCAACCCTGTCTCCATGAGAAAGTCCCACTCCCTGATCCCTAACCTTCACCAGATCTCCCCACTTCCTGGGACCTCCAGTCTCTTGAGGGTTAGGTGCATCTTCTCTGACTGTGGCCAGACCCAGACAGTCCTCTGCTGCATATGTGTTGGGGTCCTCATATCAGCTGGTATATGCTGCCTGGTTGGTTGGTGGCCCAGTGTCTGAGAGATCTTGGGGGTCCAGATTAGTTGAGACTGCTGGTCCTCCTACAGGGTCACCCTCCTCCTCAGAGTCTTCCAACTTTTCCTAATTCAACCACAGGGGTCAGCAGCTTCTGTCCATTGGTTGGGTGCAAATATCTGCATCTGACTTTCAGCTGCTTGTTGGGTCTTTTGGAGGGCAGTCATGATAGGCCCCTTTTTATAAGCACATCATAGTCTCAGTAATAGTGTCAAGCCTTGGGGCATCCCCTTGAGCTAGATCCTAATTTGAGCCTGTTGCTGGATGTTTTTTTAATCAGCCTCTTCTCCATTTTTGTCCTTGCAGTTCTTTCAGATTATGGAACAAAGTTTTTGACTGTGGGATGGCAACCTCATCAGAGTTTTTTTCTGCTAGAGGTGGGCTCTACAATTTACCTCTCACCACTGTAGTGCATTTCATATAAGGTCCCTCCCTTTGAGTTCTGAGAGTCACCAACCTCCCAGGTCTCTGGTACATTCTGGAGGGTACTCCTACCTCCCACCTCCTGAGGTTGCCTGTTTTCATTCTTTCTGCTGGCCCTCAGGGCTTCAGTTCTGTTCCTGCCACCCTGTACCTGATCATGTTTCCCTCTTCCCTTCCTGTCCCCTTTCCCACTTAGGTCCCTCCCTCCATGCCCTCTCCTGTGATTGCTTTCTTTTCCCTAAGTGGGACTGAGGCATCCTCACTTGGGCTCTTTGGCTTGTTAATCTTTTTTGAGCTCTGTGGATTGTATCCTGGGTATTCTGTACTTATTTTAGGCTAACATCCACTTATTAGTGAGTACATACCATACATGTTCTTTTGGGTCTAAATTACCACACTTAAGATGATATTTTCTAGTTCCATCCATTTGCCTACAAAACTCAGGATGTCCTCGTTCTTAATAGCTCAGTAGTATTCCATTGTGTAAATCAACCACATTTTCTTTATCCATTCTTCTGTCGTGGGACATCTGTGTTGTATTCCAGCTTCTGGCTATCACAAACAAGGCCTCAATGAACAATAGTGGAACACGTATATGCGTCCTGTGGCATGGTGGGGCATCTGTTTAGGTATATGGTCAAGAGTTTGGTATAAGTGAATCTTCAGATAGACCTATTTCCAATTTTCTGAGGAATTTCCGATTAATTTCCAGACTGGTTGTACCAGTTTGCAATCCCACCAGCAGTGGAGAAGAGTGTTCCTCTTTCTCCATATCCTTGCCAACATATACTGTCACTGAGGACTTCGATTCTTAGCCATTGTTGGTACTTTAATGGTTATAATGGTGAAATCTAGAGTCATTTTGATTTGCATTTCCCTGATCACTAAGCTTTGAACATTTCTTAAGTGCTTCTCAGCCATTCGAGATTCCTGTTGTGAATTCTCTGTTTAGTTCTATTACCCATATTTTTATTGGGTTGTTAGTTTTTTTGGTGGTTAGCTTCTTAAGTTCGTATATATTTTGGATATTAGCCCTCTATAATGTGAAATTAGTGAAGATTTTTTCCTAATCTGTAGGTTTCAATTTGTCCTATTGACTATGTCCTTTGCCTATACAGAAGCTTTCCAGTATCATGAGGTCCCATAACAGGTCCACTTCCCTTTATGCTTTCTTTTCCACTACCTCTGGTGGGTGTAGGCTAGAAGGGAGGTTAAAACATTTCAGAATCCTCATTAAAAATAGGCTTTAAAAATTAAAGTTACACTTCTTTCCTCTCATGCAATTTCTTTTGATATTGTCGAACACACACACACACTCACATACACCATTTGAATCAGGACTGGTTTTTTTGAGGCCTTAGCTTTTATTATTTTATTTTACACAATGATTTCTATATTTCTATCTACTATCATAGGTTATAGCTGCGGCCATTATGTGAATTCTATTTTTACCATTTATTTTAATGAATTCTCTATGCAACGTTCCATAGTAAGTGGCATCGTTTACTTTTCCCAGCAGCATATAAAAGGGATCTTTTTCTGCTTATCCCTTTCCCGAAGTGTTGTACCTGCTTTTTTGATGACCCCTCATTCTTGTTGGGGGTTTGGCATGTTGCTTTCATTTGTAATGCTATATTTTGTACCCTAAGATCTAGGGCTTGCGCATTAATCATCGAGGTGTGGTCTTACCCATCATTGTTCCAATTCTTGTCAGGGGGCAAATTCTCTTGTTTTCAAGCTTTTGTTGTGCAACCCCCTTTCTTAATTGAAAATTTATTGGCTAAAAAAACAATTGGCTGTAGCCAATTACTGGAAAGATTAGGGTAGGTGGGTTTGATTTTCTCCTCACTCCTCTCTCTTCTCCACCCCAACCCCGGTTTATTGCTTAACTAAGACTTTTAAGCCTATATTGAATAGAGCAAAGTGGGCTTTTGTGTCATTCCGATTTTTAGAACAAATATTTCAGTGTTTTTTATCTACTTTGGACACGTTTTTTACTGAAATTATAAGGCCGAAGCCTCCCTTTGACAGCTTAAAAGGGTAGGGTTGACCATGTGTCTTTCAGTAGACCCCTTTAAACAAACAAGTAATAAAAAAGAAGATTAATTTGTACTGCCACATTTGAAAGAAGAATAAAAAATTTACATCATTGGTGATTTTACATGAAATGTAGTAGAAAGGAAGAGGTAGGGATACCTAAGCCCGTACTATCCAGGTTTGGACCTGCCCATCAGTGTTCCTGTTTTTTGTCAGGAATCCCAAAATCTCCAGCAAGGTGGTTTTGATGGGGGTTTTTGGAACTTTTTTGAAATTTTCTTCCTTTGACTGAAACAGGCTCTCAGCCTTTTTTTCTTCTCCCAATTTAGATAATTTTTTTAGTTGAGAGCCAAAAAGGGGGGGTTATCGCTGTATCTCTTTAAATAACCATGGTTCCTTTCAAGATGTGAAAGATAGTGATTATGGGTTTTTGCTTTTTTTATAATTTAAGTATTGGTTTTTTTTCTATTCCCGGATTCTTTAGTGCTTTACCCCTGGAGAAGGCTTTGAATTTGTTGAAGGTTTTTTCTGCATATATTAAGTTGGGGCCATGTGATTTTTGCTTTCTATTAAATCTATTCATTGCTTTCTTCTTTTTTTATATATTTTAAAGCAATCTTGTATCCTGGAATGAACCCAAATTTTGGTCATGATGGTGATATTTTTAATGTATTATTGAATTCAGTTTGCCATAGGGTTTATTGAAAAGGTTCTTACTGATATAAAACCATAAAGGATTTAAATTTTAAAAACAAATCTTTGGTAAAACATTACCAATTTTATTTTCTTTTAGGGAAAAAAAAAGGGCAACAAATTTACATACTAATGAAATAGAAGTATTTTTATGTTTTATGTAAAAAATTAAATTTTGGCTGAATGTTTGATACCAAAGGGAAAGAAGACATTTATTGAATGTTTTTTAAAAGTTGATTGTTTAGTTTCATAAGATGTGCTGGAGAAAATTCCTGCACACAAATATGTAGTAAAAGGGTCATGTTGTAGGGTACTTCTTGGGTTTATTTCAGAAGTTCCTGGAAATTTTATTAACTCCCAACCCAAAATTGGTTTCATGATTTTTAAAATTTTCACTGTGTATATTCGTGCATTTATATTGTGTTACATAAGTAATTTTGTGTATGTATTATTATATTTTTAAAGGGCTGAACAACTGGAACAGAGGTGTGCAAAAGTGTTGCCTGTTGTGGGGTATGTTCTTTACCTGGGCTATTTGTCGGGGGCCCCGTGGGAGAGGAGAGGGCCCAGCTCCCCAAGACTTGATGTGCCAGAGTTTGAAAATTTCCCAGGGTTTGCCTCCATCCTCTCAGAAGAGAAGGAGATGGAATAGGGGAAGGACGTGGGGGAGGATAACAGGGAGGCAGTGAGCAGGATGTAAAATGAGAAAAAATAAAATTAATAAAATTAATAAAAAAAAGCCTCTGTGTGTGTGTCTTTTGAAAAGATTTTCTATTTTAAATGATTGAAGTCTTATGTTAACAAAATTTTTATCATTTAAAATTTATTTTATACAGGAATCATAGATTTAAAAATTAGTTTAATTCTTCTGATTTATATATAAAATTTCCATCAAAGATATTTTTTTACAACTTTTTCAAGAATCACATGGCTGTAGCCATGTGATTATAATCTGAGTGTTGGTTTCTTTGTTTCATGTGTCCAATTTTTGTGTCCTACCAAAAGTTTTTGTTGATGTTGTTCTGTAATATAGATTGTAATACCTAAGGTACTACCTCTTGCATTAATCCTTTTCTCTTATGATTGATTAGCTATCCTGGGGTCTTTTAGGCTTTCCTATTAATTTTAAGATTTTTTTATATTTCCGTGGATAATAGCATTGGGATTTTGGTAGGATTGCCCCAAAGAATCTCTAGATTTATTTTGTAATCTATCTATTTCATCTGTTAAATTTTTGCAGTCCATTTAGTATTGAGAAATCTTTCTACCTTTTTTTATATTTTCTAATTTCTTTATTCAGTGTTTTTAAAATTTTCATTGTAGAGATCTTTTTTTTCTTTGGTTAAGTTATTCCAAAAGTTATTTTAAGCAACTAAATATTGCTCCTTAAACCCCAAAAATTTTAACAAGTAGAGGGTTATGAGTACGAGTTACTGAATGTTTGGGGTAAAGAAGAAAAAAAAAAAGAGTAAGATTATGATTAGTATTTTGTTGATAGAGAAAAGAGAGTAATTAAATAGAAAATTCGTTTACAATAAAAAGAAGGGGAACAAAGGAACAGGGTAGAAGGGAAGTTGTGGCTAAAGGTAGAATGAAATAAAAAGTTATAAATATATGTATTTGAAAAAACTAAGGTCCAGGTTTCAAATACTGAGGTAATATAAAATAGAAAATAATGCAAAAAAATCTGCCGGGGAACCCCAAAACTACAAAAAAATGAAGGGGAAAAGGGGGGAAGGGAGGGAAAGGGAGGAGGAAGGGGGGGGATTGTTTTAAGGGTTGTGGTTGATTTAGCAATATTTTTGGGTTCTTAGGGGAAAACGAGAAAAAACATTGTTTTTTGGGTTTTTAATTTGGGGAAAATTCCTTAAATTTATTTCTTTTGTTTTGGGCCTTTTTTTGCCTTTTAATTGGGTTAAAGTTAATTCATTTTGCTTCTGTTTTTTTCTTTATTCATTTTTCTATTATTAAAAATGTTCCTTTTCTTTTGATTTCTGTTTTTTTATTTGTTTTTCCCCCGACACCTTTTAATTTCAATTGTTCTTTTTTTTTTTTGTTTCCTTTAAAATTTTTTTTGTTGTTTTCCAAAAGGTATCATTTTCTAATAGTGTTTTGAGAATTTTTTCTTTAAATTTTATTTCAATTATTTTTTCTTTTTTGTTTTTGCTTTTGGGTTTCCATTTGAATTTAATTAGAAAAATTTAGTTGGGGATGTCTTTAAAATTAGTATGAGGACCGTCTTTTTCCTAACTTTTTGGTAAATTTTTCTTTTTTCCATTTGAGGGAATTTTTCCCCTTTTTCCCGAAATGGTTCATGGTTAAAAATTTACTGGCAATCCAGAAATAAAATTTTTTTTCACATCATTGTTTGGTTAATTTGTTAATAATTGTGGGTTTTTTTCCCTTGGGTCTGGATCATGCCCCATCAGTGATGGTTTATAATAAACCCCCCGGAATTTTACAACCAGTAAATAAAATATAAATAACTCCATTTTTTATTGGATAATTTTCTGAGGGTTTTGGTGTTCCTTTTGACTTGAAACTTTAGTTTTAGGTTGCAGAGAAAAAACAGATGTTGTTATTGCTGTTGTGTTTTTTGGGGAACCCCATACAAAAATGTATGCGAGTAATTTTGTTTTCCCGAACCCGAGTTATTTCCCCTTATGATGGACAAGCTGTTAAATTTCACAAGGGAAATTTTTGATTTTTTTGTTTCATTTCAAAAAGACCCGGAAACCCCCAAATTTCAAACCCCTTTTCAACTATAAACCTTTATTCTATTATTAATTCCTTCAAATAAAATTTTAAACCCCCTATACCCCCCTATTCCAACCACATCATATCCAATCAATTCTTTCAACCATAAACACCCCACAAAAAATTAAATTTTTTTATACCTTCTTATTTAAAAAATCTTCAACCAATACCCCACACACAAAACCCTTCATCCACCAACCATATCTACTTCTCAAAACAACCAACCTCCATTTTCTACTATTAATTCCCCACATATATCAACTCCACACCCAAAATATAAACCAACACACACCTAATATCCAAACTCCTAAACAAACAACACATAACACCCAAATCCCCTACAACTAACAACAAAACAACAACCCAACCTCACCCCCCTTCCTCAAATAAACCACTCCCTACTCCCAACCACCCCCACAAAACCCAACCAATTCAAAAACCCACACCAATCCAACCCACACCACAACACCCTTTCCCCAAAAACACCCACCAAAAACACCAAATTCCCTCCAAAATCCTAACCTCACTTACTACCCTATCTTAACAAAAAACTTTACCACCACCACTTAACATCAAAAAACCCCCCAATCAACAACCACCCATCCCCACCTCCATCCCCCACAACCAACTTCCCACTTACCACTCCACAAACCCCCCAATTTCCCCACACTCCCCCTATCCCCCCCATCTATGAAACACTCAATCTAAACTCTCACAAAGAGAAGGACACCTCATCTTAGCAACTAATCTACTCTCGCATACATGTCCAATCGCCAACCAATGTCTACGTCACAAATCTTGTCTGTGTACACCATCAGATCTATGAGAAGACCCCAACTTGAGATATATGTACTCGTGTCCCCTCACGCTCATCTCCTATCAGACTGTCTCTCCCTAAGACTCTATCTAGAAATGTGTGCCCCTGATGTACTGTAACCTCAGTGACGTCTCCTTTAATAATCACTCACACTCAACTATCCCATCTCCAGACAGATAGAACACACACAGAGATTTGTGTGTGTCTTATAGTATTGTCTCGGTGTTCCTGTGCACACCTCTAGAGCAGTCAAGTATGTCCTCACACTATACTCAAAAGTGTAACTCTGAGTAGATCCCTTAGTCACTCTCAGTTCTCCCCCCATGAAGACCCTAACTCAAACTCCCATGTGACATCTACCACACGCCTCCTCCCTACCACTCTATCTTGAGATGACTGTTACATTACCACACTCTCCATGTCTGTCCACCTTGTCAAAGAATACCAGTGTACTCTCACCCTCAAAGCTACACTCCCAGCTACAAACTCCTCATCGAGATGCCGTCTGCCCATCTATGTCCACGCTCCCTCTCCCACCAACTACACCCCGTGTCTATAGATAATACACATTACATCACATCTCCAACCTTTGTAAAATACCATCTGTGTCCTGACCAGACACTGTAACTTCTTGACTGTCACATCTAGACCGTCTAATATCCAATGTGTCCTCGACCCAAGAATACTGAAACAATCAAGATCTCATCTAATCATATCATTAAGAATACACTCAATCTACACACATAAATCGTCACTATACCACGCTCCGTTACGTGCCTCCATATCTCCTCTTCCATCAATCTTCCATGAACTTGTTCATACTCCCAATATAGAACCACATATACCATATAGTTACTATACTCCTCCGCTCAAACCTTGTGCATAACAACCATAAAAATAACCCCCTCTCCCCCCTACCTAACTGTTGATCACTCTCCATATCACACATGTGTGACGAGAGAGTGTGAGTCTCAACTACTAGAAATACCCCCCCAGAGCACCGTCCTTTCGTATACGTACACATTCCCACTGTCCCAACCCCTCTCCAAAAAAAACATCTCACGCAACACAGTATCATCGTGTCCCCAATTTTCTTTCTGAAAGACTCCCTACATCTCTATGTCATTATGATCCCCTCATCCTCCTCACAACCCCCATCCTCCCTATCCAAATACATCAATCCCCACACACAAACATCACACACTTCAACGTAAGACGTCAAGAGACATACTGCGAGCTACATAACTGCAAATCTGCTGTACTGTCTCCACCATATATGACTAGTGCCTACTCGTCCCTCGTGTCTTGTGCTGCAACCCACGTTCACATGTCTGCTGTGTTTTCTCATCCACCCACCTGCACCTCTTAAATTAACACCCACCACTCTCTACGCTCCCATCTGTGTGTGCTCGAGTTGTCAAAAATCTACGCCTCCTCTCACTAATTATCCACTGTCTGTTAACATCCCTCCTTGTATTACTGTTGTGTCTATAGACAACTATCAATCTCCCCTACCATACTCAAGTGTGACACCCTGTAGAGTCTCTCTACTCCTCCACGCGTGCTGTGTATCACTCCTCGACAGATGTCTCCTGAATCCAAACGTTATTGACTGTGTCTTTGCCTACACCAATATTAACAAATGTTTACCATAGTAGTCTCTCTCACTACATACTAGTCTGTCTCATCTTCTCTCCACCCTCCAGCTATACGTCCTGCTACACCACCACCAGACTCCAAGGTGTGTGTAGATAGATATTCCTTTGTTGTACCGTAAACAGTAGAGCAAGATCACAGCTAGTTGTGCCACTCCTATATACGCCGTCACCACTATGCGACCCACTTGTAGCTAGTGTCGCTAGCATCTCTCTTCCATCTACACCACTCTACAATCTCTCTGAGACGTACACATACTAACTTCTGATATGAGATCTCCTCCCAACCATTACTCCATTAAACTCCTCAGCTCTCATAAAATAATCACTCCTATTACTCTGAGAGTGCACTATCAACTCCGCAATAAATATATCTCCATATGCATCCTAGAGTGTCATAGCATCCGACTATGCATGTGTGACTCAAGTCTCTCCCATGTTCGTCCCCCCCCCCACTCAAACAAAAATATACTCCACACCAATCCCCCCAGACCACCACTTTTCATCCCCCCCCACAAAACAAAATCAACCTACCACATCCATTTCCAAATCCCCCCCCTATCCCAATGTGCCCTCTATGCCTCTGTGCACGACTCCTCTGTGTGCTCCACTGTTTACGTTCATCTTCTACTCCAGAACTATACGTCACGTCCACCAATGTCCAGTGTACTGTCTCTCACTCAGCACCCGTGTCCACCCAGTACCAATGACATACATCAAGTACTCACCTCTAAGAGAAGAAGAAGAACATAGCCAATGATATCATACGATACCGTTCCCTCAATCTCCCGCCTTTTTGACTCAAGTGTGCCTCCCATGATTGCTGCCCAGCGCATAGACATCTGCCGTGTGTGTGTTCACTCTCGCCCCATAATCATCTGTAGTGATCGTCTCCTAACGCTAAACTCATAGATAAATAATCTGTGTGTGTACTAAGACACTGTCTTCTTGTTGACGATGCCGAGATGTGTCTGACCACCAGAGTAAAACATCATCACCCCCCAGTCTCTAGTCAAACTAGAATTTGTAGTGTGCACCCACACTCCCTCACCACTGTGTCCTCTCAAACAGTATGAACGTGTCAACCAAAAAGACAGACCTGTCCCCGTACTCCCTACAACCCGTATCCACTCCGTGTTCTTAGAGACATACAGCTCGCACATCCATCCCATCGTGTTCAGCCTAGATTATAGTCTCAATTTTCTCCACCCTCTTGTGTCAGCCTGATGTCACCTATTCAACCTAACTACACACACTACCCTCTATTCCCATGTGTCCCCCTAGTTTCCTCCCCACATCACCCACCATGTATTCAGTTCCCTCAACCTATACATCCTGCTTTTATATCAAGAGAGATTATATCCACTTCCTCACTTATCAAGAACCTCCACACCCACCCCTCAAAATCTCACCTACCAACACACACATGAAGTGTGTCTACCTATCCAGACCTTAAGACAGACACAGTCAATATCTCTCCATAGATGTGATACACTGTCAAGTACTCCTCTCACCAACATAAAAGACATGTGTAAGTGTAATGATTTGTGTACCTCTACAAATCATCTACATCTACGCCTATCCAGAAAGTCAAGAATGCCTACCTACTATACCTTCTGTCCCTACACCTGCATCCTCCCTATAGAGATAACCAATCCACTAGCATTCTCACTACTATGAAAGATTGAACTCGTGTGCGAACCGCCAATCCTAAAACAATGTCCTCACATAAGAGACCCTCATACCCTTCAGAGATAAGATACAGTTCAACTTTTATGCCTCTACACTACTACTCTGAGCTGAACCCAAGAATCCTATCCCACGTAAATACAGCACTCATAAGACACACCACATAAAACCCCCATTACTCCTGTCCACCTAGAGTGTCCTCAGTGTCAACAATCACATATAGATATAGAGATTCACTGTGTGTATACCAACCCATATCTAGACACTCTTCACTCTCCCTCTATTCAGACCGTTCACTGACAGATGAAACGTTTCGTAGAACATACCACAATAAGGTGGTTCTGTCAATGTAGACCACCGTGTCACCGCTGTAATGACCCTACTACACCAAGATTCCTATCACTCTTACTCATACTCAACTCCCAAGACCACTCCTCAGCCTTCACCACCCAGACTCTGCGAGTTCATAGCCTGTAAACATACCTCACTGTCTTCCTGCACTGACACTCTCGAGTGGTGTCCTCTACCAAACGAGGCTCAACCTCAGTTCGTCTGCCTGCCAAGTGTATTGCTGTCTGTAAATAACTAAATCCAAAACCCCAGTACGAGACCAGACTCACAAAATAGGACCGTCCTCCCTACTCCTACTACAGAGACACCTCGAAGAATCTGATACTCCGTTCGACGATCAGATGAGTGCCAATTCACGTGTAACTCCTCAAAATCAGACTCTAACGTGTTACTCAAGAATGTCACGCATTACAGAAGGTACCTGACACCACAATGTATCTCGCCCTGTAAATAATCGATGAGATCAGATAGAGAGCGCTCAACGTGTCAGTTGACCAGAGAACTGTTTTCTGATAGACTACAGCCCAACCCCCTGTCACCCGCCCTATCGTACCCTTAATGTGACATGACTGCTCTCTTCAAATTTAAACTCTCAGAGTCCACCTAGACTGCACCCACAACACTGTACACATTGTATCTATCTCTCCAGTCGCGTCATTCACGTGCCCCTCTCATCTCCATACTCAACGTGATCATCACATGACGTTGGCATCCGTCCTCTCCCATAAAAAACTCATCTCTAGACTCAAATAAATCATTAACCCAGTCCTCCTTTGCGCTGAGCTCTCCTCCATGCACACTTTATCTCTACTTACTCTACAGAAGTAATCATCTAGTGTCCTCTCTAAGATGTCAACTCAGTGCATAACTATAGTCAATTGTGACACATCTACTCTAAACACCAGACTCGCTGTTCCTACACACCAGACACAACACAACCTAAGAGTCAGAACTCTCCATGTACGAAACCAACACATAACACTGTGCAGATGATCAGTCATACAACTCTGCCTGAAGCGCACCATATCATCTGTCTGACCCACTACACAGCTCATCCACCATCGATGTCTCTCATAGACATCACGTTGAACATCCTACCACTCCTATAATCATCTCGCGGCCTCTGCTAATAGTAATAGACTCTAGTATATACATCGTGCCCGTATACTGTGATAAAGAGAGCCAAAACTCCTAAATGAGCATACAGCATTCTAGAACCGAACCACTCATTGCAACCGCTCTGTCACTCTCTTCACTCGCAACAAGATATAACTTATATCGTACCAGACTCTAATGCCAACCCCACTATTGTCCTCCATTGATTAACAACGCTACACGATTGTTTCCGTGAGACTGATCCGAGTTCTCAGATAAAATGTTAGAGAGATATAATAAAAAAATACATGACCCTATATCGATGCTAGTCCACCTCTACCATATAACTTGTACTTAACAATTCAATATATAGCATGTGTGCTCGCGCTGCACTCCGCGCAATACACGACGTCATGCTCTTCATAGCACCTTGTTCACTTAGGAAGACGTCCTCGCATACGCTGTGCGACCGAACTCCCTTCGCTCACGATGGTCTCGCGCCCAGATGACCGCAAACAGTATCGTTCCGTAAGGTTAAATACGATTCATCCTGTGTGTTGTGGGACTCGATGGCAGCAGCAATTGCCGTCGACCGCTAGCCCTGACTGTGGCTGCCAATGCCTAGATTGTCCACGTCTGCACTCAGAGACTTTGGCTCGACAATTCTGCTATGTCCTCTCTCTTATGGTTGTGATAGAGTTGTGTTGAAGCGGTGTGCTGTGTGTGACAGTATTAAGAGTGCCGAGTTGCTTAGAGTGTCTGAGATAAGAAGACGATTAGTTGAGTATTAGTTTTTTCTAGGGGGAAAAAGTTTGCATACTTCTAGTACTAATGGGGCAACTCCCATGTAACGGGATCTTAAGGGGTTTTTATTTTTATTATTGCTCTTGACTTTGCAACTTTAGACTGATATTGCCACATTACTTTTTCTATTAGAGAGGGGGGCAAACAGCCATTTTTGGGTAGAAATTGCCACCCTTGGTTTTATAGCCTTTTTTTCAATTTCAGTAAATCCTGACACTTTAAATCATTTAAGGATATATAAGAAAGTTTCCTCAAATGTCTTTTCAAGCCAGCCGGGCTATAAAAAGTCCCAAGACCTACAATCAGGTCACTTCTCCATAAGCTTAAACTGCCTCCTAAAAAATCATTTAAGGTAGAAGCCATAGGCCCTGTGCTAGATTGTTTTGTTGCTTGATTGACGTAGCGTCATTCCTACTTGCTCACCCTTTTTTTAAAATTCAGTTTTCCCCTTTCTCAGCTCATTTTAAAAAGTAAGCAACAGGAATCAATGAGATGGTCTTTGCAGTTGTAGGGGTCCCCGCTGGTTTCTGCCGGGATTACAGAAGCTCTACAAGACAGGCTTTTCCCTCCATCATAAATCTGGAAGCATTACATAAGGATCTGAGGAGGAAGGTATGATGAGCTTCTGAACTTCACTGCAGTTTCCAAAGGGCCCTCTTATATCAGCCCGTTCCCCTGACCCTGGCCCTTGTTGTGAGGGTAGTGATATGACACTAGAACGTTTGGGTTCATAGACAGGAGGAAAATAATAGTTCAGGTGAAATTTTCTACACGGAAGTGCAACTTCCTTAAAAATACAGGATTGGTCCCCTGGAGGAAATGAAGCTAAGATGGATGGGGCTCTAGCCAAACCTTCCAAACTGGTGGAGTCTGGTCTTGAAGTGGAACAAATATTATTTTTTCTCCTCTGACCCTTAAGTAGTCAGAAGAGAGGACACAGGAGGGCCATGTTCAGAAAAAAACATACTGCCAAAGACTGGGCCACATTTCAGTGAATGAGTTCTGAGTGCTTACTGGGTTTTGGCTACATATTTGACTATCATTCTTCTTGTCATCTTTTAGTGATTCCATTTCTCCAGAAGCCTTGTGAAGTAAGAAAAATACTTGGGGTGGTTCATCAATTACTTTTTTTTGACCTAAATTCTTTAAAGGCTGGTTTCCTTTTAGTCAAACACAGCAGAAAAACAAAAGCTCAAATTACAATTTTACTTTTCCTTCTATCACTTTAATTCTATATATTTTTCAATGAAGAATCCTGATTTTTCTCTTGATACTGTTTCTTTTGTTGTCCCAGAAATGTTTGTGAACCCCAAGAGACTACCAAGGAGCTGAATCCAATGCAAATTGCACTAGGGTCTCTTTATTCAAGCTTGAACATCTGTCTCTGATGCAGAAGAATGAGGAGGGGCAGCCTTAATCTTAGTTTCAGGTCAGCATTTATAGAGACAAGAAGGGGGTTTCTAGCTTGGCATGCATGTAAACGGGGGTCATTATGGGCCTTTAACATACTTGAATGGTGCTGGGGAGCCAAATCATAAACTTAACTTCTATTTTTCCTGATTGGTGATTGTTAGTTAACTTGAGTTCAACCTTAGGTCAGGTTCCCTAAGATGGAATCTGAACCAAAAAGATTTGGTCTCTCATTTAATTAATTATTTGAACTCTATTTTGTGATATTATCTTTCTGTTAAATTCCAAAGTCAATGTAATATTACCTTACATAGAAGTCAGTGTTTATTTTCTGTAAAAAGTCAGATATTCATTATGTTAGGGATAGCAGTCTACATGACCTTCTCTTAATGACTCAGATCTTGTGTTACAATGTATACAAAAGTGATATAGGAAATACATAAAAAGAATGACTGTGTTTATGTTCTAATAACACTTTATTTGCAGAACAAGATGGTTTTATTTTTAGCTGGATTTAACGTGCACACAGAAACCGGAAAAAAAGCAGGGACCTAATGGAGTAAGAGAAGTTTGAATCTTAATTACTTTTGGAGTGGATACATTTATTTATTTTCCTCAAAATTTGTTATCTTGTCTGTGAAATGGACTGTTAATATATTCAAGTATTACTGAGAGCAAAAGAAAGTTTCCACTGAAGTCTTTCAATTTAGTTTACAGTGATAATCCTAGTTACCCTAGATTTCTTTCTGTGATTCTATTGCTGTATAAAACCAATTTGAGGAGGAAAGAGTTTATTTGGCTTTTTATACACACACACAGACACAGAGACACACACACAGACATACAGACACAGACACACAGATACACAGACACACACACACACACACTATAGATAGAATCAGAGGACATGAAGGAATCCAGCTTATGCCTAACTTTTTCTGATTGGCTACCTTTATTATATAGTTCAAGCACACCATCCTAGGAGTTGCTCTGGCTAAAGTAGGTGGGCCCTTTTACATTTATCATTAATCAAGGAAGTTTCTCAGAGATATAGCCATCTGATAGCAATAACTCCTCAAATGAGATTCACCTTTCTCAGATATGTCTAGATTTTGTCAGGTGACAAAAATTAAAATTCTACCCTTTATCATCCTTGGCACACAAAACAGAACACTAATTAATCGATTACCTAATTATTTAATTCTTTTCTCATGTATTACATCCCAACCACTTTTTCCCCTCCCTCCACTCCTCCAAGCCCCACACCACCTCCTCCTATATCCCTCAGGATCTACTGTTCCTGCAGTTCCCTTCTGAAAAGAGGAAGTCTCCCAAGGATATCAACTGCACATGGCTTAAAAAGTTACAATAAGACTAGGCACAAACCCTCATATTAAGGCTGATAAAGCAAACCAATAGAAGGAAAAGGTCTTAAGAGCAAGCAAAAGAATCAGAGACACACACCCCCACTCCCACTCTTAAGAATCCCACAAGAACATTAAGCTATACAACCATAAATTCTATGCAGTCTCTGTGAGCCCCTGTGAATCCGTCTTAGTTGATTCTCAAGGCCATGTTCTCATGGCATCTTGACCATTCTGGCTTATACAATCTACAACACTCTAACCCATACCCAAAATTTGAATTTTTTTGCCCTGTGATTTCATTTTAAGATCACATCTATAACTGATGGATATTTCATGTTAATATCAACATTCCATGTTAACACCACATGTATGAATGTAAAAAGCATAGTTTACTTTTAAATGTCCCACAGTCTTTAAAACTTCCATGCTTTAAAAATGTAGGCTTGTTTATAAATCCAAAGTCTCTAATTCCTCAATTAAGACTACTTCCTCTCTTGGGCTTGAGGATGGCTCAGTGGTTAAGAGCACTGACTGCTCTTCCACAGGTCCTGAGTTCAATTCCCAGCAACCACATGGTGGCTCACAACCATCTGTATGGTCAGATGCCCAATTCTGGCATGCAGATAAAGCACTCATATACGTAAAATAATAAATATATTTGAAAAATAAGAAAGTTAAGTTAATTATAAATTAAGAAAAATAATACTTCCTCTCAGGTATATCTAAGTTTGTGTCAACTTGACAAAAAATGAGCTATGACACTGATTACTCATTATAAGCACATGATTAAATAATGATATTATAGTCATAGACCCAGGAAATTCAAGTACAATTAATCCCACTTCAAAAAAAAATAAAAAGTTAAGGAAGGCATACTGGATTTATCTTGAAGGATGAGTGGATCTTTCTTTCTTTCTTTCTTTCTTTTTCTTTCTTTCTTTTTCTTCTCTCTTTTTTCCTTCCTTCCCTTCCTCCTCCCTCCCCCTTCCTTCCTTCCTTCCTTCCTTTCTTTAGAAGCAAGGAGACATTCTATGTATCAGTAGCTGGGTGTAAAGAGAAAAAAAATGTGTGTAGAATTCTTTATTATTTCCAGGAAACTGAAAATAGTCTTATTTAGTTATAAAACAAATGTGGGGGGTGTGACGTAACTCTTATTTTCAATTTGCCTCTTTTTACACAAAGATCTAAATTTTGCAAAGGCAGAATATTATCCCCGGGTAAAAACATTCCCCCCCTTTAATTTTTTTTGTGTGAGGAGCGAACAGTTTGAAACAATGAGCTCTATAAAGATGTTTTTGGGAAAAAATTTTTTTAAGTAAAAAAAAGCAAATGTAAAAACAACTGTGAAAAAGAAACCTCTTCGATTGAATGTGGTGTAACACTTGGAGATTTACCCCCTTTTGCACCATGTAAGATAGCAAATATTGTCTGTACCACTGAATTTTGGGGGGGGCTGAACACCACATGACAAAAAAAAAAAAAGTAAAAAAAAAAGTCTGGTATCTATGATTTTTTTGAATCCCCTTTTGAGCCAATTACTTTTTCCAAATTTTGTTATTGGGGAAAAAAGTAGGCTGTTATGGTTTAAACCCCAGTATATTTTCCCTGACGGCAAACATCTGAACAAAAATGATTTTGAAGTGTCGAGAATACATTAAAAAAAATAGACTAGTTCATTTTTCAAAGATTCAAGGAGTACATATTACTAATAAAAAAATCTAAAATCAGAAATGCCTCAAATATGAAATTTCCCCCCATTTTTCCTTGTCTGGTAAAATGTAGTCATGCCAAAAAAAAATTGTAACTTGTGTATTACTTTAATGTAAAGTGTTTTTTGTGCTAGCTGTATGTAAAGTAAAATTATATAGTTTTAAAATCAGAAACCTTTTGGTCTTTGCTTTTTGAATATGGAGATCTCACCGTGTGAAAAAAAAAAACCCCTGAAAAAAAATGGGAAAGAGCAAAAGTATTATTTTTTTTCTAAAAAGAAGGAATTAACATAATTTAAAAGGAGATCATTTAAGTAAGTATATGCATTAAAAAAAGAATGACACCCCCAACAGCCCCGGGCAAATTAATAGATATAGTTCAAGTAGAGTTTTTTTTTGTTTTTCTGTGTTTTGGTGGTGGTCTTTTTTTTAAGCAACTTGATCAACTAGAGTCATTAGAATGAGGGACCCTCGATTTTGAAATGTTTCATCGATTTTGGCCCGTGGACAAAATGTGGAGATGTTTTTGATTGATAATTGTGCGAACTACTGTAGGGGGGCGCCCCCTTGACAGGGATCTGGGTTATATAAGAAAGCAGGAGAAACCCCAAAAAAAAAAAAGCCGGGGAAGAAGTTTTCTCCATGTCTTCTACTTTTTTTTTGTTCTTGCCTCCATCTTTTTCCTTAAAAACCTCCCCCAATTTTCCAGTTGTTGTTTTCATTGGGTTTTGGAAAATGTAAGTGCTTTTTCCTCAAGTGCCATGCTTTAGAATTTTTTTCATTTTTTTGGGTTTTAAAATTTTTAATTTTATCATTGATCAAAAATATAAACCCCTTTTTAAAAAAATGTACTTTATTTTTTGGGGGACTTTGAAATTGAAAATTTATTTAAAAAAACCCCAAGGGAAAAGGCCCCTACAGTTTTTTTTTAAAAATTTTAAAGGGGCCATTAGCATTGTTTAGTAAAAATTTTAATTTTTAAAAAACTTTTTTTCATGTTTTAAAAACCCCCCTTTTAAGGGGCCCCCGGAAAAAAACCCCTTTCCCTATGCCCCTGATTTCTTAAATTTTAAAAAAAATAATTTTTGAAAAAATTTTTTAAAAAATGTTTAGAGGGGGTGCTATGGCCACTTAAATTTTGCTTGGGAATAGCCCCAAATTTTTGAAAAATTTTTTTTTAAATTTAAGAGAAAATTTTTTTTTTGTTTTAGTTTTTTAAGATAGTTTTTTTCTGGAGCTTTTGGGGGGCCCGGGGGCTACTCTGTAGCCCCCCGGGTTTTTTTCTCTGGATCTACCGCCTCTGCCTCCAGAATACTGGGATTTAAAAGGGGTCCCCCACCCTGTCCAGGGAAGAGAAATTTTTTTAAGGGGTTTTAAGAAATTTTATAAAATGAATTTTTTGGGGGGGTAAAAAATTTTTTTGAGCTTGCATGAATTTTATATGGTGTCTAAAAACTATTGATTTTATTAAATTTTTTTTTTATTTTTTTGAAATTTTTTACATAGGTGCAGTTTTTTTTGTTTTATAATTATTCCCCTACTCCCCTCTTCTCTCTGTGCCTCTCAAATTCCCCAAACCTTTTTCACCCCCAAAAAAAAGTCCTTAGCACTATAGATGCTTTTAAAAACCCCTTTGGAAAAATGAGATTATTTTATGTATGTAGGGGGTTTTCTAAATGTGGGAAAAATATAGCAAAAAACTCCCCAAAAAATATATCTGTCTATTTAGATAGAGTGATAGATCCCCCTTAGAAAATTTTCATGAGGGATACCTCATCTTGAGTTGTGGAATTTTTGCCAAAAAACCCCCCAAAAATAGTTCAGTTTATTGCCTTTTTTCAAGGGCCAGGGCCCCCCCGGAAAGGGGAAAGACAAACAGCTGTAAAAATCAGGGGAAAGCAGCCCATCGGTTTTCCCCCCCTTTTGATGGGTATGCCTCGAGTAGGGGCCCCCCGAGGAATAAGATTTGTGGATTCAAAAGTTTTAAGGGGTTTTTTTGGCTTTTTGCCCTCACATCCCTCTTAATCAAAAATTGGGATAAAAAAATCTTTTGGGGGAAAATTTCCCTCCCCTCAGGCCCGTCTCTTGGACACTCACAATAAAATGCTAAATCTTTTTAAAAGGAAATTTCTGTGGGGCAGTTTTAAAACCAAAAATTTCTCCCCCAGGAAAGAATTAAAAATATAGTTGGGGACAAAACCACCACCTTGGGGAAAAATTTTAAAAAAATAAAAATTTTTAATAAAAAAAGGGTAAGAGGTTTTTGCTAAATCTGTTGTAGAAAAAAATTTTGGGAAAAATATAAAATTCAAAAGGGGGACCACTCTATATTAAAGTATGGTTTTTTTTTAAGGTCGGAAAAAAGAAAAATAGTAGCATGGTGATGTGACTTCACTGACCGGGGGAAAAGATTTGGGTTTTTATAAACGTTTTGCCCTCAGCTTTGATATGATTTTTTTAAAATTGTCATGGTAGGTATGTATTCAAAAAATTTTTTAAAAAAATTTGGGCAAAAATTTTTTTAAAAAAAATTTTGATTTGTGTTTTTTTTTTAAAATTCTTATAAGATTACTTCAAAAAAATAACAATTTTAAAAAATTAAAATTTTTTTGAATTTCCCCAAATTTTTTGCTTGCCATTAAAAAAAACTGGCTGAAAAAACTCCCTTGCTTCCTCACACTTGTTTAAACTTTATCAAATTGCTTAGTTAATAATGTATCGGGGGTTTTTTTGGAAAAAAATTTTCTTTTTTCCCGTATATGTAATTTTATTTCTTATAAAGTTTTTTAAATTATTTCTAGAAAAAAAATAGAAGGGGAAAATTTAAATTTTAGTTTTTTTTGTTTAAAAAATTTTTGGGGAATATATAAGCTGAGTAAAAAAAAGGGAATTTTGGAATTTTTTTCCCTTCATCAAATTTGTATAAAATGTATATGTGTAAAATTTGTTTTGGGTGTGTTTGGAAAAATTGCTACACCAAAAGGGTTTTTGTGTTTGGGGGGGGGGTTTATTGTATGTAAAAATTTTGGGGAACCCCGCTTGTTAGAACTTCGTTCCCCCCACCACAATTTTGGGAAAAGTATGTAAAATTTTGGGATTTGTGTAAAAATGAAGGCTTGGGTTTTTTTTGGGGGAAATTTTTTCCATCCCCTCAAGGTTTTGTGTGAATAAAGTTTATGTTGGGGTCCAAAAAATCACCCTCAAACTATGCAAACACCAATCTTTTTGTCAAAGGGGGTGCTTTTAAATTTAACACAACCAAAAAAATGCTAGGGCCTTTGCTCAAATTTTTTGGGTTTTGGGTTTTTAACCCCTGCCACTTTTGGACTGGGGTTAAAAAGAAAGAAATCAAATTTTAATCATGTTCAGATAAAAAAAAGCTGCCAGTAGTGGTAGCCTTTGTCTCAATTTTTTTTTTGCCCCAAAAAGGGGATTGATTTTAATTTTTTTGGACTCTACCCCAAAACTTTGGGGAATTTTTTTAAAAATTAACAAACCTCTTTTCGGGGAAAATAGCAGGATGTGTGACGCTGATCTTGTCTGAGTCTTTTTTTTTCTGGGCAATGATGGTGGGGAAATTTTTCAACAAAAATTTTGAAGTACCCGGCGGTGTGGACAAAATGGCTCCCCGAAAAGTAGGGGGCACAGGCCCCCAAAAATTTCTGAAAAAAAGGGGGTATATGTAAAAATTGGAAAATCGGGGTTTGCTGCCCCTTTTTTCCTTTATTCAATGTGTGAAGATATATTTTATAATATATTATATATATATATATATATATATATATTTATATATTCTTCACTTTACCTGTCTGTTTGTCTGTATGTAATGAATGTTGGTATTTGTATATATGGAGTTATTGGAATCTACCTTTTGCTTTATCCATCATTCATACATCATTCATGTGTGTGTGAATGTTGTACATGTATGTTTGTACGTGTGTGTGTGTGTAATGAATTTTCTCTTTCCTTTTTTTCTTGCTGGCTCCTAAGAGTTAAATGTGTTCAGCGTTTTTCACTGGCCATCAGCCTTGGTGAATCAAGCTTTATTCATCAGAGAAAGTCTGCTGAATAATTTCTCTAATTGCTGGCTTGTCAAAGATGTTTTTTTGACGCCATTGTTCTTCATTTGCCCATCATGACTTGGCTGAAGACACCACACAGTTTAGTCACCAGACCTGGAAACATCAGGCTGGTACTAAAATGTAGGGTATCCTCTTACTGGCTAGCTTTCCTAGTACAGAAGGTGCTGTGTAGGCTATGAGAGAGAAAAGACATCGACAGACTTACCCAGCTGTGAACCCTGTGAGCTACAGTACCAACCAGCTTAGCAATGAACGCCCATGGGTACAATAATGATATGAAATAATATAGGGGTAACCAACTGCTTTCTCATTGGATTTAGTTTCACTCCACAGGAGAAAATGTAGCTTGGTACTTTAAATCTGGTCAAGAACCCATGACATGGGAGTTCATAGGCCCCAATGGAAATAAACAGTTACTATTATTCTGCTAAATGGACATAGTATCAAAACTACCCTCTAAATACTTCTCTATATCCATAGGTTAATGTGGCTCTCAGATCCATATCAGAGAATTTTCTTTGTGTAGTCAAGAGCAGTTAATGTGACAACTCACAACTGGTCAAAGTGCAGAGACAAGGGTCAGTGAAATGTTCAGCCATAAATAGGACATCTATATCACACCCCATTTTCCCCAAAAGTCAGAGAACATTCAGAAAGACAAGGAAGACCTCAAGGTCTAAAGGTCATAGAGAAACCAAAAATAGCCAAACATTTTTTAATGAAAGGCAAATGCAAACTCCCAAGCAGTTGTTTACAAGATCAAAACTATTAATCTGAGCTGAAAAGAATGGCTGAAGATAACTCTAGCTGAGGAAGGAAATCAGATATCTTTAAAGGTATTGCCTGATGGGTCAATTACAATTCCAACGATGTGGCCCCATAATTGGAATCAGTGGGCTATAAAAATATATGCACAGGTAAGCAGAAAAAAAAATAAAAAAACCTTGTGTGACATACTTTATGATATTTGCTTTACCATAGTGATCTGGAATAGAACCCACAATATTTCTGAGTTGTGCCTGTTTTACAAATAATAATGTTTATGAAACATATAGTGTTTTCACTGACGAGTAATCAGAGTGGCCTACTTTAGATATAGTAAGAATGGCTTCTTTAAGGAGAAACAATTGAGTTTAGACCTTTAAAGATTAAATAAAATTGGTTATGCAAATACTGATAATAGCACTTTAAGCAGATGGGCCAGTGGTGAAGCAGAAAAGCATTTAGCATCCTTAGGAACTTTAACGCAAACTGTGGGGTAGCCTATTATACCAGCTGGGAGACAAAATTTGAAATCTTGGAAGATAGATAGGACAGGCCTTGTAAGGCTAAAGTTGTAAATAATGTAGGAAGCTATTGCACAAGCAATAACACCCATTGTTTTTGTTTGGTTGGTTTGTTTTTTTAACCTTAAGTGACCTAGATCTTACCATAGGGCCTTAGCTAGCTTTGAACATAATGATCTTCCTGCTGTGCCTGATGTTTTCTCAGCCTAGTGCTAGGAGTATAGGTACATGCCACCATGCCTAAATCAAGAATATATACTACCATATGGGATATAGTGCTGTAGTTTGGGTGAGAGATAATGAGGGGATGATGGTACCCTAGAGAAAGGAGGAAATGGTGGGCGCTGTATTCATTAGGTGTTTTTGTTTCTATGACAAAATATCTGATATAAATAATGAATGGAAGAATGATATATTTGGCACATTGACTTTTAGCAGACATATTCAACTTTTGATATTATGACAAGCTGTTGTCTACAAACTTCACGCTCAAGTTGCGCAATCGAATTATCTTTTGTTCAAAACCAATCTCATGATTATTTAAGTAACTTTACGTTTTGTGTTGGGCCATATTCATATCTTTGCTAGAGTAATTAATGCCCTACAGGGCACAAAATAGGCATGCCTGATAAGGGATACAGTCTATCAATGTAGAGAAAATTGGATGAATGGGCTAGATTCTGTGGTGCCAGGAGATTGTTACATCTTGGAGGACTAGAAAAACAGAAGGCATAGTTAGAACTGAGTCCAAGCTAAAACACTAAGCTTAGTCTTATAATTATACATTTGTCACTTTAGCCCTAGGTCTAACACCTTACCATAACCTTCAAAAAATAGTGCCATTTGCTGAGTGTTTGAGCACATAGACCTGTGGAGTTTCATATTCAAGCCATGATAGAGATAAAGAAACGAGGCTACTTAGGGTACATCAATAGAAATGACTGTGTGGTTTGGCTATAAGTGGTTAGAGAAAGGTGGAAATAAGTTGAGTATCTCTGAACTGACTTTCTGGGTGAGAAGTGATAGCACTTATAAATAGACAGGTGGGAAACGATACACTTTGGATAAAATAATTAACTGTTCCATTTAAAACGTGGATACGTGGAATATATGGGTTGGTAATTTAGTTAATACCCTTGGCTGCTCATACAATTGTTTCACCAAAATAACAATATTTTAATCTAAGGGACTAGATGGGGTCCCTTAGGAATGGTGCATAAAGAGAAACAAGATGAGGTCAGTTTGGGACAGATAGGTGAAAATTAGATTTGAGAAAAGAGAGATAAGATTATCTATGAGACAGCTGAGAAGAATAACCCACAGAAATTAGAATGAGGGAGACTGGAGAGAAGACAGAGAAGTTAAGAGATCTATCTAAGTCTTCTTGAGAAACTTTGGTCCCTGCATCTATGTTCAGTGCTCACAACTACCTCGAACTCTACCCTGAGAGGATCCAATGCCTTCTTCCAGCCTCCAGGAGTACCTGCACATATTATATGTGAGTATAGAGATGAACATATAAATATCAATAAGAAGTGTGTATGTATGTTTGTGTGTGTGTGAAATTACATTAAAGGGATGAGAAAATTGAAGTAGATGGAAGCCTTCCCATCTCTTCATTAACTGAATCCTGATATTCTCAATTAGTATATGCTTTGTGATTTTAAAACACCTCCATCTTTATTTAAACATAATCAAAATACTCAGGAATGGTGGGATAGTTGTGAAACTGGTGGGAAGACACCATAATGTTCAAATCACCATAATGTGTCAAAGAACTCACAGAAGCCTATGTGAATGGCACGTAAATTTTGTTATGCCTAATGAAACCCTTTGTCCACATTGGCTATGTGAACCACAACAGTGTTTCTGTGGTGAATTTGGAGGAACCTTGAAGCCTTACATCAATCTATGGGTATGCTGTTTTTTTATTTTTTTTTTCTGTTTCATTTGACTATATTCATAGAAATTTACATTTCTAACTGTTATACATTGAGTTCTTTTGTATACTATATTACTGGTTTACTGTTTAAATTGAACTGCTATAAAGTCCTTTGATCCCAGGTAACTCTGCTGGATAATGAGACACAGATACTATGAAGGTCATGATGCAGGATGCTCAGGTAACATGAGGTCCAAACCTATTGTTCAAAAAAGGTTAAAGGGGCTAGAGTCATTTAGGACACTGGCTTGTCTTCTTACAGGACCCTAGATTTAGTTTCCAGCACCCACATGGGAAGTCACAATCATCTATAACTCCAGTTCCAAGGTATCCAGTGCTCTCTTCTATCCTCTGTGAGCACAGGTATGCAGTGGCCACAGAGACATGTGTGCAAGCAAACACATACACACATAAAATAAAATAAATTCTAAAAAATATTTTTTGAAAAATATTGTTAAGAATGACAGACGAAGTGTTTCTGTGAAGTATGCCAATTGGCCGCTTGAGTCCACACAATTTGATGTCCTGCATAGAATATCAGAAACTGTCACAGTTATGATGTCCAGGTTGCTACTGCTGTTTCAAACAAAGAGGGTCAAAGAAACTTGAGGAATTATAGAAAAAAATGAAATTACATAGCCCATCTGAGCATACCAGAAATTGAGAACAAAGCTGTTTCTTAGCAGAAATTGGGTGTGCCTGGCATTTTAGATGTGAGCAGGGGTAAGAGAAAATTAAAATGAAAAATATTTTGCCTCTAATTTAGGTATTTAGAGAAGCAGTAGATTTTTACAAAATGGAAGAAATGAACTATAAATCCTTATATGGGGGAGAAAGTGGTGTTGATAACCATAAAATTAAGTAAAACTCAGTCTTCACTGATCTTACCCGAGAAGAATGAAAAAATGGGGGGTGGAGAGAGGGCTTCTTCAAGACAGTTCTAAGTGTTATGGCTCTCTTTATCAGAGGTAATAACAGCTATATAAACCTTGGTAGGGGTTTCCAAGGTGAGAGTACATTATTGGCTAGGGCTAAGGTACTGGTGACGTTTGACCCCATGATCCTGGAATGTCTCAGAGGCCATTTTAAGATATGATCTACTGGTGAGGCAAATAAGAATATAAGAGTTTAGCTTAAATGTAGAAGTTTGTTGCTGTTGTTGTTTGTTTGGTTTGGTTTGGTTTGGTTTGGTTTGGTTTGGTTTGGTTTGGTTTGGTTTGGTTTGGTTTAAATCTCATTTTTTCTCGATACTGTGTTCAGCCATGGATCTCTTCTTTCGTTATCCTAGTTTTCTTTCTCTTGATGTGATAAACACTGAGACCAAAAGCAGCTAAAAGAGACCGTGTTTATTTCAGTATACAATTTATAGTTTCATAATGAAGGGAACTTAGGACAGGAATCAAGGCAGGCACTTCGAGATAGAGACTGAAACAACGATCACAGAGGAAAGGTACTTACTGATTTTTCTCCTTTAGCTTGCTCAGCTTGCTTGCTTGCTTGCCTGCTTACAGCATCCAAGACCACCTTTCTAGAAGTGTCACCACCCATAGTGGGCTGGACCTTTTCTTACCAGTCATTGATCAAGAAATACTCTACAAATTTGCCTACATGCTAATTTGATGGAGGTATTTTTTTTCAACTGAGGTTTTCTCTTCCTTGATGATGACTCTAGCTTGTGTCAAGTTGCTTTAAAAAGCAAAAGAAAACAAACAACAAAAACTAACCAGTATGCCACTGTTCACTCAAAAGAAAGAATTCTATGATTAAGGCTGAGAGTGGCATTTGTCCTCTCCCACAAAAACATTGGGAATTATTCATGAATATAGTCAAGGGACTGGTAAGGAAGAGGGGGTTGGTTGATAGAGATGAGAGGAGAGAAGAGCGTAGGGTATGGGACAGGGAATAATCCTAATATATCATATACATTCATAAAGCTGTCAAAGAACGAAATTAATCCAAAAAATGAAAGTTTATAAACCACAGACATTTGGACTGGAGAATTGGGAGGTGGCTACCTGGGGGCTAGAGAGTACTTTGCAACATTCCTGGCTATATTCATTAGATGACTCTAGTGTTGCTACCCAATTGTGACTACCAAAATGTCTCTAGACATAAACAGTATTGTTTAAGATTGATGGCTACTAGTCTCTAATAGAGACTGTGTGCCCAGATAAGGTAGCAATATTGCCTATAGATAATTAGAGCATTAAATAAAGCTCCAAGACTAGGCTAGAGCTAAAAAAGAAATGTAATATAATATCCCCTGGAAAAAGGCAAATCAGTGTGCATCAGTTCCTCACTAAAAAAGAGGAAGGATTAAAAATATTTGTTGAAGTGAAGAAACAGTATAATTAATTCATTACAGAAATTTGAAATACAGTCTTCTGCTGATTAAGAAGTGATTGCAGTTTGCCTGAAGTGTCATATAGCCATGTAAATTCATGAATGTCCTAATTTTTGCTGTGATAAATTAAATTTAGATCTAGGGATATGACTAGTGAATAAGGGCACTGGCACACATATGAGAACCCGAGTTCAGGGCCATCATCAAAGGAAGACTTCAGACATGACCACATTTGTGCCTGTAACACAAGCACCTTAAGTGGTAGATAGAGGAGAATTGCTGAGGTTTTTCTCTGTGCCAGCCTAGCTCCAGATTCAATGAGAGATACTGTCTCAAAGACATAAGGTGGAAGTGCTGGGAGATGACTCACTGGTTCAGATGGCACTTGATGTTCTTGCAGAGGAACTGGATTTGTATCTCAGCACCCACATGGTGACTTCCACCCATTTGAAACTCCTGTTTGAGGGGATCCAGTGACCTCTTCTGTCCTCTACAGACACTAGGCACACATGTGGTACATATACACATATACAGGCAAGCACTCATACATATACATTAAATAAACATGGAAAATGAGAAATACGACTTAAAAAAGAAAGGTAGATTATTCCTCTACATGCAAGCACATGTGTGTGTGAGCACACACACACAAACACTCTCTCAGGTAAGGTTATATATAGATTAATAAATGGAATTCAGACAAAACTAAGACCTGTGCTGGTTCTTGTTGTCAATACTTAAATATACATTGGTACTTTTCAATAATTATTTATACCTGGAAGTATTTCATATCCTCAAAAATCAAGCAATAGGAGGTCAGGAGATTGAAAACTTGGGGAAAACAAGTTTCTCATGCTATATCTTCTAAATTCTATGTATCCACAAAGAATTTTAAGACATAGGAGGTATTCTACTTCTAGTGGAGAGCCCGATCTGTCAGTCATATCACTGCTTGTGGTGGTGACTAAGCAGGTATCTTTTAAATTTTCTATGCCTCAACCAGTTTACAGTGTTGTGTATTAGGCATTAGGAAATGTAAAAATGGAACTTAAATTAGCACCAGGCTAGCATGTTGTCTTTTTTATCTTTTAGATGTTTCACAGAGACCCACTTTGTAGTCACACTGCTTTCTTTAGACCACCCCACTCTATACTTTCAAACCTCTTTTAATGCTGATTTCATACTACATTCTAAGAATTTGTTAAGTCTTTAATATTTTTAAACACCCTTTAGACACTCTGATAATGAGATAAGAACTGTATTCCATATGCCTTTAAAGAATATGACATACTAAGGAACTTCAGAGGTGGCTCAGCGAGTTAAAGCAATTCCGAGAAAATCTGTTCATCTGAGTTTGATGTTTGGGAAGAGCTAGATATCATGGCATACATCTGTAATCTCAACAGTCTTAAAGTGAGATGTAAGACCTTGGAGAATCATCTGGAAGCCTTTGGGCTGGCTACACTATAGTGTGCACTACAGCAGCAGAAATAACAAGAGAGATCTTACTTCAAAAACCAAGATAAAAGGAAAGAACTAGCCATGAAGACTATCTTTACACACACACACACACACACACACGGGAATATGATATATTAAAGTGTGTTACCTTATTTTAAATGCTTACTTAATTTTGTTTTCATTTTTATTGTATGTATAAGGATGTTTTGCATGCATGTGTGTATGTGTACCCTGTGTGCATTGTGCCCTCAGAGGCAGAAGAGTATCCCCAGAACTGGAGTTACAGATGTTTGTGAGCTGCCACGTGCTGCTGGGAACCAAACCCAGGTCTCCTACAAGAACATCAAGTGCTCTTAACCACTGATTTATCATTCCAGCCTCTAGTTAACTATTGTGTTTATTGCTTACATTTCATTTTAAAAACTCCAGAACAACGCTTCCCTCTTGTGTTCCTGTCAGACTCATTTTAAGATCTCTCTTGTTCTTGAGGCTGGAGGAATGATTAAGAGCAGGTACTGCTCTTTCGAGAACTGACATTTGGTTCTTAGCACCACTCAAGTTGAGCAGCTCATAACTGCTTGAAACTGTGCCTCCAGGATATTTAACTCTCTTTTTCTGTCCTCTGTGAATACCCATACATACAGAGTGGCACAAGCTCCTACACAAATAAATAAAATAAAACTGAAATGTTATGTCAGTCACATCACTGCTTGTTGTGGTGACTAAGCATGTACCTTTTAAATTTTAAATTTCCTATGCCTCAACCCAATCTTTTAAAAATTTCTACTGTTCTTGCTGGTTGGAACTAAATGCAGAGTAAGCAGGCAGCTGATTATTTCCTCGGCATATGAGGTGATGTCAGGAATGTTTTAAAATACTTAATAGAATTAAACTCCCATAGATACACATACCTTGCCTCTAAACCAGATTATAAGACTAATATCAGGAGATAATGGGTGATTAATGAAATCACAATTGCTGAGATGCTTTTCAATCTGTTCGAAGTCAATATATTGATATATGTATAGATCTCTAGAAAAATCTCTAGGCTAGCACAATCAATCCCCACATATTCTTTATCTAACACCATGTTTTTAGACAATTCTGAATATTTGCTTTGTCTATGCAACTAATTTTAAATGAAAACCTAGTCCAAAATGCAAGCTGTTTCCAAGATGTGTATAATAAGATCTCAAATATTGTTCCTGTATCTACCCAAACTCCATGCAGTGGCTTTCCTAGTAAGCATGTTCCTTTTACATAGGCTGCACATTTCTGTCTCCCTCGCTAGATACATCCTTAGACTCTGGAGAGAAGTAACAGTCTATTATTTATCTCTCCATCCCTAGCCTGCTATTCAGTGCCCAGCATATTGTACACGTGCTCAGTGGGTGTGGAATAAATTTTCCTTTTTATGGGATTCGCTTTGCTATTGTGTTGTTGGTTTAGTATGGCTCTGTTTCTGAAACAGATGCTCCTTTTGGATGCATAAGTTCTTCCAGTAAATACAGACTGGGAGAGATAGAAAGTTGTGGCTGAGATATTTAGGCCTGAATCTATGCTGATGATGCCAGAGAATATGTGGGCACAGGAAACAGTTCTCATTCAAAGGAAAAAAAAAAAAAAGAAAGGTCATTTGGTATTCTAAAGGAAGCTTTTATTCTCTGGGTTGGTGGTGCAAGGCTTGTTGTCCTAGCTACTAGGAAGCTGAAGCAGGAGGATTGCAAATTAAAGGGCTAGCTAGGATACATAAGAAGAAAAGATCAGGCTGGGAAATGTTTGAAAATAAAAAATTCAGAGAAGGCTAAGGTTGTAATTCAGTGGTAGAGCATTTACCTATTATGTCTAAAGCCCTGTGTTGAATCCCAAAGTTGTCAAGATAGTGATGTAAGTAAGAGATTTTTAGTGTATATTAACTGTAGAAAAGGATTTTTCACCATGGTGTGTGTGTGTGTGTGTGTGTGTGTGTGTGTGGTGTGTGTGTGTGTACTTGTGGAGGCCAGAGTACAACCTTGAGTGCTGTTCCTCAAGAAGCATCTACTTTGTTTTTGAAGACTGTTTCTGACTGGCCTGAAGTTCACTGAGTAGGCTAAGTTGGCTTTCCAGTGAATCTCAGGAATGCACCAGCTTCTACTGCCCCAGAGATGGAATCACAATCATGTACCACCATGCCTAGATTTTTTTACGTGTGTTTTGGGGACCGAATTCAGAATCTGGTGCTTGGGTAACAAGCACTTTATGAACAGAGCCATCTCTCCAGAATTCATTCCGACTTTTATTTTATTTTACTTACATTCCAGTTATTGCCACTCTCCTGGTCCCTCCTTCCATAGTTCCTTGTCCCATTCCTCCTCCTCTTTGCCTCTTAAAGGATATTCCCCTACTATACCTCCCCTTCCCTGCATCTTCTTTCACTGAGGCCAGACCAGGGAGTTCTCTGATGTATATGTGTCAGGGGCCTTGGACCAACCCATGTATGCTGCCTGGTTGGTGGCTCAGTATCTGGGAGCTCCTGGGTTTCAGATTAGTTGGACTACTGAACTTCCTACAGGGTTGCCTTCCTTCAGCTTCTTCAACCCTTCCTTTGATTCAGCCATAGAGATCCCTGACTTCAGCCAATGGTGGATGTAGGTATCTGTGTCTGTCTCAGTCAACTGCTGGTAGGGCCTCTCAGAGGATAGCCATGCCCTATCTTTTTAAAGAAACCAGTTTTAAAAATACAAGTGATACAAGACATTAAAGTTGTAAAGGTGTTTGTGAGAAATTTGTTGGACTAGAACAGTATTTACAAGTACTTTCAGCTCGGATAGTGGGATGAGAAGTTATTGTTTATAACTGTATCTATTAAAAATATAAAAATGTTTTAGGAAATAAACATCAGATCTGCTGATTCAGTTGGGGATTAAAGAAGTACACATAGGAATACCACAGAAGGAGGCTAGCTGTTGTTTCAGGAGACTCTACTAGAGCTCCCTTTTTCTTACTTTCAAAAGCATTTGTACATTTGGAAAATATCCACCTCCTCAGTCCTGGTCTCCAAAGTATGAAATGTGAATCCAAATACCCAGCCTCTGTGCAGTAAACAACATGATGTAGTAGACTCCATGAATCAGACACAGTGGTTAAGACTTAAATTTGGAAGTAAAACAACGCAACAACGAAACAATCTTTGCATGGAGTTTCCTTAGGTAAGTACAGATAAGTGCTAAGGCATTTGTGAGCTTAAATTCTTGTTTTATTTATTAATTTATTATTAATCGATATTAATTATTAATTTTCATTAATAATTGTTATCATGTGATATGTGTAGTAGTGTGGGGGTTTCAAATGTTCCAGGTATCAAACATGGATTATTAGGATTTTATGGAAAGTTATTTTACTGCCAAGACATCTTGCTGGGCTCAAGCTTAATTATTTTTAATTTTTTTTTTTATAAAAAATCATACATGAGTACTATATTTATATACATCATGTCTACCTTTCCCTTTACCAATGCCCTCGTGCCCTCCTTCATTTCTTTATTTTTTTAAATTTCGCTTCTTTAATTATTCAGTGGTTATCAACTTTCCTAATGTTTTGACCCTTTAATTCAGTTCATGTTGCAGTGACCCCTAACTATAAAATTATTCTCTTTGCTACTTCCAAACTGTAATTTTATTTCTGTTATGAATCGTAATGTAAATGTCTATGTTTTCTGATGGTGTTTTGGGGATCATGATCCATGGTTGAAAAAAGCTGAATTGCACAGGCTTACATACATCCCCCCACACACACTCTACACTACTGGATTCTTTCATGTGTTACTCATATGTACATGTGTTTAAGTGTTTAGGATTGACAGTTTGGGATTTGATGATCTATCAGGGATTCTTCTTCTGTCAGCAACTATAATGACCTGTACCTCTTCACAAAAAGAAGTGGGGCTTTGTGAGATTTCCAAGCTTAAGTTCTTGATGCAGAAATATTTTTTTTAAAAAAAATTGTAGCAGTACTAGTGTGTAGTAAGATCAGATTCTTCATTTAGTATTTGACTTGGCATGGGGTAGTCTAGGTGCTTTTGCTTTAGGCCATAGGATATGATATTGACATTCATATAGGAAAGATTATTTGAGTTGCCATAATATCTATACATTTAATTTTCAGTCAAATCAAAGTAGATTCTGTTGTTTGCAACTCTCCCGAACAATTCTTACAGATAATCTTCATTCAGTTTATTCAGAAGGCAAGACTTCAACAAACCAGTTTGACACTGTTAAGAAATAGGGAGAAAATATAGAATTAAATAAAAATTCAATTGGGCATGGTATATTTGAAAATGAGCAGGCAGATGGTTTATAACTGCAAACAGAAATTTTGAAGTGAGTTAGAGGACCAAGTTCAAGGCGAGAAGAATTTCAGAGAATAAAATCAAGTGACCTGTTCATATATTTAAAAATGAAGGAATGGTAGTATCCCTTTAAAGTGATTTCCAGGATGATATGTAATAACTTTAAGGGTCTTTATTTACGAAAATGTTCAAACCTTCAATTTCAAGTATAAAATACAGAACTTTTAAATGTTTTAATTTAAAGAACACATGTACTAGATATTTGAAATGAAAGTGTGTTACTTGTGGAGGCCAGAGTACAACCTTGAGTGCTGTCCTCAAGAAGCATCACTTTGTTTTTGAAGACTGTTTCTGACTGGCCTGAAGTTCACGAGTAGGCTAAGTTGGCTTTCCAGTGAATCTCAGGAATGCACCAGCTTCTACTGCCCCCAGAGATGGAATCACAATCATGTACCACCATGCCTAGATTTTTTTACGTGTGTTTTGGGGACCGAATTCAGAATCTGGTGCTTGGGTAACAAGCACTTTATGAAACAGAGCCATCTCTCCAGAATTCATTCCGACTTTATTTTATTTTCTTACATTCCAGTTATTTGCCACTCTCCTGGTCCCTCCTTTTCCATAGTTCCTTGTCCCATTCCTCCTCCTCTTTGCCTCTTAAAGGATATTCCCCTACATACCTCCCCCTTCCCTGCATCTTCTTTCACTGAGGCCAGACCAGGGAGTTCCTCTGATGTATATGTGTCAGGGCTTGGACCAACCCATGTATGCTGCCTGGTTGGTGGCTCAGTATCTGGGAGCTCCCTGGGTTTCAGATTAGTTGAGACTACTGAACTTCCAACAGGGTTGCCTTCCCTTCAGCTTCTTCAACCCTTCCTTTGATTCAGCCATAGAGATCCCTGACTTCAGCCCCAATGGTTGGATGTAGGTATCTGTGTCTGTCTCAGTCAACTGCTGGTAGGGCCTCTCAGAGGATAGCCATGCCCTATCTTTTTAAAGAAACCATTTTTAAAAAATACAAGTGATACAAGACATTAAAGTTGTAAAGGTGTTTGTGAGAAATTTGTTGGACTAGAACAGTATTTACAAGTACTTTTCAGCTCGGATAGTGGGATGAGAAGTTATTGTTTATAACTGTATCTATTAAAATATAAAATGTTTTAGGAAATAAACATCAGATCCTGCTGATTCAGTTGGGAATAAAGAAGTAACACATAGGAATACCACCAGAAGGAGAGCTAGCTGTCTGTTTCGGAGACCTCTACTAGAGCTCCCTTTTTCTTACTTTCAAAAGCATTTGTACATTTGAGAATATCACCTCCCTCAGTCCTGTGTCCTCCAAAGTACTGAAATGTGAATCCAAATACCCACCTCTGTGCAGTAAACAACATGATGTAGTAGACTCCATGAATCAGACACAGTGGTTAAAGACTTAAATTTGGAAGTAAAACAACAGCAACAACGAAACAATCTTTGCATGGAGTTCTCCTTAGGTAAGTACAGATAAGTGCTAAAGGCATTTGTGAGCTTAAATTCCTTGTTTTATTTATTAATTTATTATTAATCGATATTAATTATTAATTTTCATTAATAATTGTTATCATGTGATATGTGTAGTATGTGGGGGTTTCAAATGTTCCAGGTATCAAACATGGATTATTAGGATTTTATGGAAAGTTATTTACTTGCCAAGACACTTGCTGGCTCAAGCTTAAATTATTTTTAATTTTTTTTTTTATAAAAAATCATACATGAGTACTATATTTAATACATCATGTCTACCTTTCCCTTTACCAATGCCTCCGTGCCCTCCTTCATTTCTTTATTTTTTAAAATTTCTGCTTCTTTAATTATTCAGTGGTTATCAACTTTTCCTAATGTTTTGACCCTTTAATTCAGTTCATGTTGCAGGACCCCTAACTATAAAATTATTCTCTTTGCTACTTCCAAACTGTAATTTTATTTCTGTTATGAATCTAATGTAAATGTCTATGTTTTCTGATGGTGTTTTGGGGATCATGATCCACTGGTTGAAAAAAGCTGAATTGCACAGGCTTACATACATCCCCCCCACACACACATACACTACTGGATTCTTTCAGTGTTACTCATATGTACATGTGTTTTAAGTGTTTAGGATTGACAGTTTGGGATTTGATGATCTATCAGGGATTCTTCTTCTGTCAGCAACTATAATGACCTGTACCTCTTCACATAGAAGTGGGGCTTTGTGAGATTTCCAAGCTTAAGTTCTTGATGCAGAAATATTTTTTTTAAAAAAAACTTGGTAGCAGTACTAGTGTGTAAAGATCAGATTCTTCCATTTAGTATTTGACTTGGCATGGGGATAGTCTAGGTGCTTTTGCTTTAGGCCATAGGATATGATATTGACATTCATATAGGAAAAGATTATTTGAGTTGCCTAATATCTATACATTTAATTTTCCAGTCAAATCAAAGTAGATTCTGTTGTTTGCAACTCTCCTGAACAATCTTACAGATAATCTTCATTCAGTTTATTCAGAAGGCAAGACTTCAACAATCCAGTTTGACACTGTTAAGAAAATAGGGAGAAAATATAGAATTAAATAAAAATTCAAGTTGGGAGCAGTGGTTCACTATATTTGAAAATGAAGCCAGGCAGATGGTTTATAACTGCAATCCCAGAATTTAGAAGGCTGAGTTACGAGGACCATGCTGAGTTCAAGGACAGAGTGGTCTACATAGTAAGTTTCAGGCCAGAATAAATTATCAAGTGACCCTGTTTCAATTCATCATTCAATAAACAAATGAATGTGAATAGGTGAGTAGTCCTTTAAAGTAGATTTCCCATGGAATGAATAATGAATACAATATACTTCAAGAGGTCTTTATTTAACTTTGGGAAAAATGTTCAAACTCTATCACATTTCAGTGAGTCATAAAATACAGCAAACCTTTTAAATGATTTTAATTTTTAAAAGAACACCAATGATAACTAGATGAATTGTGAAAGGGAACACAGAAATTCGTGTCTCTTATTTTTTTCTGTACATGTTGAAAGATGGGGAGGAGAGAATGGCTACTACAGAGATCCCTGAAGTAGTTTACGAATAGTGTGCTTTCTCTGAATTCTCTTGGCAATTCTCCAAATTATTTAAAGGTTCTTTTCTAATGGGCTTGCCCATCATAGCTCCCCAGAAGAGCAGGCTCTGATCCTTTCTAAAATCCAGAGAGTATCTCTTTTCCCTAGAACTGTCTGCCCCTATTTGTTTTCATTAGTAGAAATGAAGACAAATAGAGTCCCTAGTTGGCCCTAGGCAGAAAAGATGCTGGACCCTCCCATTGATTCTGCCTGCAGAATTCTGGGCTCACACAGAAAGCTTTGCAAGATAAGGATGTGTCTGTCATGAATCCCCCTTCAGGGGGGTTGGACACACTAATTTGGATTATTTCAGAACGAATCACCCTTTGCTTATTTTAACCAAATGATGGCTTTGTAGATAAAGACTCTCCTCAAGATTTCACCATTTCCATAATGCTTTCTCTCCTTCTGAGTGTTCACATAACATCATGTCCCTGTTCCTGTCTTTACAATTTGCATGAACAGAAGATCTCCTAAATAACTCCAATTAATTGTGGGAATTTATGTTTTCCAATGTCCCTTGTCTGATTTGCAAACTCACACTCAGCTCTGCAGTGCTGTAAAGCTGCTGCTTCTCAGCAGATGTTCTCTCTGTCTGCCACTGGCTGTGTTCTGTGCTCTCATTTGTATCATCTTGCTATCCTCTTCCACAACTCAGTCCAGAAATGTGATTTCAACTGATTTTTCTATAGCCCTGTCTGCTAGCAACTCAGCATCGCTTACCTCCACGTAGTACAGCTACCAAGTGCTTACAGTCTTGTAGTCTGTAGGTAAGCACCATGTTTGCAGCTTTACGATACACACTGGAGTGAGAATGGAGCCTAACTCTTTACTTATTTACTGCAGTGCTATAGTTTGAGTGTGTCCTCCAAAGCTTCACACATTGCCCTCTATTGCAGTTATTTCTGGTTCCATGGCTCTTCACAGTTGGACATTAAAAGCAGTGAGGACTAAAGCCTTCATTTTTTTTTTTCTTTCCTGATGCCATGTCCCTGTGCTTAAGCTCTTCTGTCACAGTAGGAGACAGTACCACTAGAAAAATTCAGTCAGTCAGCACGGTTGTCTTTGAGTAATATCTGACCCTTGCCTCTCTTCTTTATCTTTTGTGGATAATCCCGACATGCTGCTGCAACGCATTCCACTCTAATCCAGGCTCTGTAGCACCATCCTCACTGGTCAGCACCACCGGGGCCTTCATTGTACCACAGGTGTGTTTCAGCTGTGAGAAAATATTTAAGGGGCTAGGAGACAGATCCCTCCCTGATAGGCATCTAGTATCATAATAGGGAAAGGGATCACAAACTTCTGACTTCTTTCTCATTCATTGGAGACAAAAGCAGCCTGAAAAAAAGAACTAGTCCAACATATCAAGGTCTGATCTAGGATATGTTTACCCAAAGTTGTTGCCCTATTGGCTTCCTTGCATTTGTTCAACTAAATCAAGAAGAAACAATCCTCAAAAACCCTTAAAACCCTAAGTCTCTCTAGGAGAGATCAGACTTTGGCTTCCTGAGTCCCCCTGCTCTGCAAAGCACAGGATATTTTCTCTGCATGCCTCCTGTGTATGTGTTTACTCATGTCAAATAAAAGTCTTTCTTCACTGATTAATTCTGTCTGCTGTGCCTGAGATTTTCCCTGCTGCTGACTGTGAGCTTGATATTTTTCCTGTCTTTTAATTCTTTAACTGGCACAGGAAATGAGCCCTATCAAAACCTGTAGTTTATAACACAGTGAAAAAAAATGCTTCTAGATATACATTCATTTGTGTATGTTGTCTGGTGTCCACAGTGCCGTTTGTTTGTTTTACAAGGAGGAATAATCTTTTTCCTGCTTTTCTCCATAGGGTTGTGTGATCAGATTCGTCTTCTGGAAAGAACACATATAAGGTTCAAAAATGGAAACAGTACAAAGAGGGATTATCTAAGACAGGTCATAATTCTGGGATCTGGGTGTCAGATGACTAAGTTATTAACTAGTGACAACTTGTTATGAAACAAATGTTATTCTTGGCTAATAAATTTACAGTCTGTACTGATGTACCGTGTTTGATAATGTAGGGCACACTGAGATGTGAATATGAAGTCTCTTCCTGTCCTCATTTACTGAAGGTCTGAGTGTATACCCTCAAAGTTCATGTCTCAGAAACTATCCCTCAACCTGATAATGCTGGAAGATGGGGCCCACTGAGGGATGTTTTTGCCATGAGGTTGGAGACTCCATGCTTATCTTAATGCCTTTCTCTTATAATTTTATTCTCAGTATATTCTAACTTGTGTCCCACAGGCCTCATGCATCTAAAGGTAGTTATGAATGGAGTCTAATAAACACATTTATATTTAACAATGTCATACTGAAATATCCAACGTGTGGGCACCCTTGCTAGTGGGTTCTAGTTAGTGACTGAACAATTGTTTAAAGCAAGTATAAAATCTGCATGTTTGCATTCTTTCCTTTTGCATGTGCTCACACCCCTGCCTTTTTGGTTCATGGGTTGAAGCAATGTGAGGCTCATATCAATTGAAGCAGCCTCATATTGGCTATCTTGATAGTATATGGTAATAACTATGAACCAAATAAGCACTTTTCTTGGTAACTACACAGTTTGCACTATTGAGTTTTAGCAACAACAACAACAAAAAAAAATGGACGAAGACATATGCTAACTTTCACTGACCTATGTAGAATTGTGTCTAAGAGACCTGGGCTCTCAGAACCTGAAAGAATGGGCAGCCTACTGTTGAATAATGTAGACAACTTTATTTCAGTTTCATTGCACTTTTATTCATGAATGAAACAAAGCAAGCAGTGATTCAAGGAAGGTTATTTGAGTTCAGAAAACATGACCAGGAAAGCATGTAAGTAAAGGCCAGTAAGCACATAGTAAATATTAACAGAGCTGCCCTTTTCCGAAATTTTCTTAGGACAAACCTATTTAAACATAATTGCCTGGCACCTAATACATATTATATCTGGGAAAGCACAAAAGCAAGGAAGAAGGCCATATTTAGATTCAGGGTACACTGACCAGATTAGGTTCTATAGTTATAACAGGTTTTATAAATCAAGAGGCTTTAGTTAATACATAGATACTTAGCCAGGCAATGATATTGTTATTAAGTCCCCTATTGATTCCAGTTTTATGCAGAGTGGGAATCATGCACCCATGGTGCATCTGCTCTTGCAAGCCTAGATTATGATTGTCAGCCTGTTTCATCTCACCTGCTTTTGTTTTCCTCAGCTTTTATAAGTATGCTTATTGATCTGCCTCATGTCTTGGTCCAGGCCTAGCCAATTTCCTCAATCAAATCTGGGCAGGCTGAAAGAGCCAGTTTATTATGAGAGGAAGCTCAGGCTGGGATTAAACTAAGTCTGAATGTGCCTCATTCAGACTTAGGGCAAAGTCTAGTACACCCTGCCCTCTGTATTATCACGTTCCACATCTGGAAATCTATCCAACTTCAAATATGTATATATAGGGTTTTTTCTTGACATTATTCCCTAACTAATAAAGTATAACATTTATTTAGTTTTACATTTTATCTTATAATAGAATTATAAAAACAAAATATTTTATAAAATATTTATAAAACAAAATATTTCTATTTAGTTGGGTATATTATTATTATTATATTTTATTGGAGCTGGTTTAAAGTATACAGGAGGATAGGCACAAGCTTTATGTAGCTACTATATTATTTTACAAAAAGGGACTCAAGTGTCTGTGAATTTGGGTGTTTGAATGGAGGGTGTCCTGGAAGCAATCAACTATGGGTACAGAGACAGAACTGTGCTCTCTGGTTTTCCCTGGTCAGTCATGTCCCCACTTGTAGAGGTGTGCTTCCATGTCAATTCCTTTAATATGACCTTCTTGAGGAATGGCTCATATCAAGATATAACCTTTGTGAGGGCAGCAGGTTTTCTTTTTTTTACATTTATTTACTTATTTATTATTTATTTACTTATTTACAGTCCAGTCATTATTCCCACCCACCAGGGCCTTCCCACTCCCTGGGGCCTCAAGTCTCTAGAGAGTTAGGTGCATCTTCTCTCACTGAGGCCAGATCAGGCAGTCCTCTGCTGTATATGTGTCAGAGGCCTTGGGCCAGCTCGTGTATGCTGCCTGGTGGGTGGCTCAGTGTCTGAGAGATCTCGGGGGTCCAAGTTGTTGAGACTGCTGGTCTTCCTATGTGGTCACCCTCCTCCTTAGCTTCTTCCAGCATTTCCCTAATTCAACCACAGGGGTCCTCAAGTTCAGTCCATTGGTTGGGTGTTAGTATCTGCATCTTTCTCAGTCAGCTGCTTGTTGGGCCTCTCAGAGGACAGCCATGCTAGGCTCCTGTCTGTAAGCACACCATAGCATCAGTAATAGTGCCAGGCCTTGGAGCCTTGAAGGTACCAGACTTTAAGGAAGAGACTTTATCTTCTTTATAGATTTTAGACCCTCCTTCAGTCACTGATTAAACACTGACAAAGGTAGGGAAACCTCTAAAATGAGTCTCTCTGTCACCTTTTCCATTTCCTTCCCATCCTTTCAGGTTTCCCCCAAGAGTCTCCATCTGATATGTTAGACTTCTGGAGCTTTGTGCCATGAACCACCAAACTTCTACCTTAGACTCTGCAGCTTTGAAGTAAGGTTCTCCAGGCACTATAGGAGTTATGCAAATGATCTTAACTGCATCTTGCTGACCCTCTTTTGCTCACCATAGTACACTAACAAGTCAATATGCTTCCAATATGACAACAGTACATCTGTCAAAAAAAAAAAAAAACCTTTTCTTTTTTCTGACAGTCAAATTTTTCCCTCCAATGGTCCTTACCTCCTGTTCTACAAATATATCTGTCAGGGAACAACCTTTTCAAATCTATTGCTGACTATCAAACTTTATATTTCCCCTACATTTGCCCCATTCTGCTCCATTTAATATATTTTTCTTTTTCTCAACTTCTGATGTCATAGAAGAAATTATTCTAATTCTTCCCTCTGACTTATCAATATCACCAGATATGTGAGAGAAAACTGCAATCTGAAAAAGAAACACAATATCAGCAAACAGAAAAAAGTAAATTTAGAAGAAACAGACACAACACAGATGTAGAAGGAAACATAAAAGAAAAAAATCCTAAAAGCAATTAAAATTTTTATCTATAAAACAAAAAGTAAATTATACATATCTGAAAATGTTTGTATATGTATAATTATTTTGGACAAGACACCATATGTAGCCTAGCCTGGCCTTGAGCTTACTAAAATCCTCCTACTTCAGCTTCCCAAATGCTAGAAATTCTAAGTCACTGTGTCCAGCAGAAAATTTAACACTAAAAATATAAAGATAAAATCATTTCAGAAAATTAACATTTGATGCAGAAACTGTAAAACATTGGTAGAGCTGTTATGATTGGTTTTTCTTATTCTCCGAGTTTGAGGTCAGAACTTAATAGGCATCTTTGAATCTCACATTCCTTTGAAGTTAAATGAGACAGAGCTCCTGCTATTGAGTATATGAAATTGCTATATAGGGCCCTTGATCATGTAGTTAATTGCATAGAATCTAAAGAGGATTCTTCTTCAAAGTTTCATAGGTCATAATCTTCTTCCTCTGGGTACAAGACATCAAATTGCATCTATGTTTATTGGCTATTTATTTCATTTTTTCATTTATTTGGAGAGAAGGTCTTGCTTTGTGCTATGTACAGAGGCTAGGTGGCAATGTGCCTTTCACAGTCTTTTTGCCTTAGCTTCCTAAATTCTGGGATTACAACTGTGTGCCATTATGCCTGGCTTCCATACTGCTCTTGAGAGGTTTTTGGTTTTTTGGTTTTTTGGTTTTTTTGCAATTTCACATGTTTTCTAATCAAACAGGATCTTTTAATGGCCAATTTTAAACAAGGATATTAAAGGAATCCTATTCAAAAAGAATCCTATAATCATTGATACATATTAACATTTAAAGAATACTTATTTGATTCCCAGGCCTTGCATCAAATAAGTTATGAATGCATCTAAATTATTTTTATATTTTATTATACTTTTATTATATGAAAGAATTTTTAATTTGAATATATTTTTATTATATTCTTCTTCTCCTCCAAGCAATGCTCCTAAATTCTATACTGAAGGGCTATTCATCTCTGTGTAAGATTGATCAATGAAGCATGCAGATCTCAAGATCAAGACTTAAGTAAAGGATTGGAAGTTTCCTCTTTAGCCCAAAACCCAAATATGATTTTAAATCTGGACCTTGGTTCAGAACACTGTACTTAAATATTTTATCAACTGTGACAGTGTTATTAAAGTTTTATTTGGACTCCATCCAATTCTTGACATTCTTAGACTACCACCTGTTCAAACTCCCAAATTTGGAAAGGCAAAAAAGTAACCAAAAATAAAACTAAATTAAATAACATACATTTGAAATGCTCAAAGGATTTTTTGTGTGACTAGCATACCTTTTGTTCTTATCAATCAAAGCCATAACAAAACCAATAGCTTTTATGGAATGCAGCATTATCACAAGCACTGTGCTAAGCACTCAAAAACAATATTTCATTCTGTTTGAAAAATATGGTATTCCCAGTATACACATTAGAAAGCTGAGACAAGTGTGAGTAAGAGAACTAAAGAGCAGAGACCTTATATAACATGTCCATAATCTAAAAGGGGCTACAATAGAAACTAGAGTGACTAATTCCAAGTCTTTCTCTCATTCTTTTGTGTGAGGTTATAAATATGTCATTTGCTCCTTCCGTTTCCTCCCTCCAAGTACTGCTATAGACCCCTCCTTGTTTTCCTTCAAATTCATGGCCTCTTTTTTTCATTAATTCTTGCTATAATCATATATGTATATATATACTTATAACTTGCTGATTTTGTACAATGATATTATGTATGTTTTCAGGGATGTTCCATTTGGTAGTAAATACACAATTGGTGTGCTTTCTATGGGTAAGATTAATTTCTCACACTCTCAGCATTCCACAGTTGACTGTAGTTATTTTGTGTAGAGTTGAGGCCTCATAGTTTTTTCTCTGTCCACTTTGGCATATCTATATTTGTTACCATTGTTCAGCTCATATGTAAGCAGGTCTGTTGGTGAGATTTTAGAGGTGGAGCTTCTGACCTTCTCCCTGATCCTCTGGCTATTATACTCTTTGTGCCTCCTCTTCTGCAATGTTCTCTAAGACTCAGTTGTAGGAGTGTTTTCCAGATGTACTCATTAGAATTGAGCTCCACAAACACACATTATGATTAGTTTTGGTTTTGTGTAATGGTCTCTATCATTTGCAAAGAGAAGTTTCCCTGATAAAGGGGAGGACTACACATATCTGTATAGATAAGGGCAAATATTTGGAATGTAATTAGGACTAATGCTTGTTTAGTAAAGTTGTGGTTTAGGGTTCTTCTACAAGATCTATGATTTCACTAGCTCTGGGTAATTAGCTAGGCTTCCATACTAGGCTTGAATTCCCTCTTGTTGAGTGGGTCTTAAGCCCTATTAGAGATCTATTGGTTACTACCAAGGTATGTGTGCCACCACCATATCCTTAGCTTTAGTGTGCCACTCTAGCAGTTGTTATAGTACATAGGTATCATAAATGGGTAGGACTGTGGGTTACTTCATTCCTTTGGGTCATCTCATTATTAAAGTGAGTGCTTTTGGTGCCTTCATGCAACACTTTTTTGAAGCTCAGCTCTCTTTTCTGTTGCTTTGTTGAAAGTCTACAACACAAAGACCAGTTCAAGTATCATTTCTTCAATAAAACATTCCTTCCTCAGTTCTTAGCATTGCCATCAATTTCCTTTTCCACTTGTATGTCTTAGGTTAGGTGCCTCTCAATCAGAGCTAAAAGTGAAGATCTGCATACAGATGAGTTCTTAAATTAGTAAGAAAATGAAGAATCAGGCCAGGAAAGAGGAAAAAGCCATGGGAAGTCCAGGCTCTAAGGAGAAGCTCAGACTATATCATTTACAACATAGACTTTCTCTTGTTGGTAGGCAAGAAAATCCGATCTCCTCCTTACCTGCCAGTCATTAACTAAGCACATCTACATTAGACATATAAAAGGCATTTCAGTCTTTTAATATGTTAAGACAAAGTGGTTCAATACTTCTATATAAATATGAAAATTACAGGTCATTCTAAATAAAACCATCCCCAAACTGGAAAGGAGCTGACAGAAATATGACAAGGATCTGAACCGATCAGGTGGATCAGAAAGAGTGTTGCCGGGCAGTGGTGGCGCACGCCTTCAATCCCAGCACTTGGGAGGCAGAGGCAGGTGGATTTCTGAGTTTGAGGTCAGCCTGGTCTACAGAGGGAGTTCCAGGACAGCCAGGGCTACACAGAGAAACCCTGTCTCGAAAAACCAAAAAAAAAAAAAAAAAAAAAAAAGAAAGAGCTTCAATGGTATTTGTTAATCTTTATAATTAAAGCTCTATTGTTTTCATTACTTATTTCAATATATATGAATATATATTTCAGTATATATCTCATATATATGAATATATATTTCAGTATATATATCTCATATTCATATATACACAGACATATATATGCATGTATATATGCATATATATGCCTTACTGCACTAGAACCTCCCTGTATTTTTTTCATTTGTATGTTCTAAATACTATTTGAAGTTTTAATTCACCTTGATAATGAAAAGTAGCTATGACCAGACTAATGAATTCTCAATTTGTGTCTTGAGTATTCTGAAAATTCTTCAATTGCTCTCACCTCTATTGGATCTCATTCTTTTGAAGCTCTAAAGACATCAACCCACACTAAGACTTTCCCTTTAAATCTGAAGGGATAATATACTCTAGAAGGATTTTTTTTTAATCACAATAAGACTTAAATAGTCAAGTCATTCTGCCATTTTAGGATGGATAATGTTTTTACTCTCCTAATTCCACTTTCTCCTCCTTCCTAATCTAAATTTTGAATAGAAAAAATTTGAAAGTGACTTTGTAGGTAAGTTATGATAAACAGCTCCTGTTTTCAGAATAAGCATAAATGAATACCTCACCTCATATCAATATGGAACAAAGTTTCCACAGGTTGAATTGCTTCAATAGTTAAAAGAGCCAATACTAGATTCACAAAGCTTTCCCCTCCAGGAGCTGGAAAATAACACTAGTTCTGACCCCTTGAGTTTCCATAGAATATGTACCAAGGATTGATATGAAGACGTAACTCTGCCAGAGAAAACACACAGATGGTCTTAAAGCTGAGTAGGAAGTCTATATTGATTATTGGAAGTTGCACGGGCAATTGCTCAAATCATGCAGCCCTGAGCCTCACCATAATTTTTCATATATATATCATCCTGATTAACATACTTTAGCTAGCAAGAACTGTTAATGAGAAGAAAAATCACAGAAGCCAAAAGAGCAATGATAATAAATACATTTAGGGACTTTCCTGGATCCTGAAACTTTGCACTATGTCTTGATGGATTAAGTCTTTGTTCCCATTTTGTCTGGTCTGAGGGCCTGCATGCTGGGTTCTAAGGTCAGAATACTGCCTACAACCTGGTATCAGTTGTGCTACAGTCTTGGGACAACAAAGAGACAGCTTCAAAGTTCCTTGTGATGCAAGCAGAAAGTAGAAAGAAACACAAGACAAGGTCAAATTATCAAATTTCTGCTTTATAATGCTCACCATTATGAATTACTTCTTGTAGACCAGCCCCTATGTAGAGTTCAAGATGCATTATCTAAATTATCTTTATAACTACTCTTTTATGCAAGTCTGTTTTCTAAATAAAGACACTGCAATGTAGGAACATAAATCATGTTTCTAAGAGTAGATAGTCCAGATGTTATGATCTAAGATCTGAATGCAGAAATGAAATGACTCATGTCAACATCTGCTCTCAAATCCTAGAACACTTCCAATTCTCTACACAGAATAAGACTGTATAGATTAGTCAGGAAAACCCTCTCCAAATATACAAAGGAAATTTAATGTCAGTATCATGAAATCATATTGAAAATTCCATCCTGAAAACAATGTTCCACCCAGTCAAACCTTAGAGTACACAACTGTATTGAACAAAATGTGTTTAAATCTGTCTTTAGGATCCAAGAGCATACATTGTGGTTTTGGTTTTAAAGTTTGTTAATGATAAATAGAATGTCAGTATGAAAATAAACTAATAGGAAAAGGAATGTAAAGAAATGATTCATTTCATTAAACAAAATGAATTGTTATAAACAATTATTTGAGACCATTGCAATAAGGTATTACTTTTCCCTAAAATTGAAGCCTATATAAGTGAATCACTGTTCTAAAATCCATAATATGTTACTAATCCATATATGTCCACACATAGAGGGAATTCATATACAGTTTTATGCCTCAGAATATTCATAGTTTCAAGCTGGCTATACTTATTCCAATTATAATTCATAACTTTCTAAGTCAGTAACTTCTAATGGATCAATTAAAGTGTATTCTATTTTTCATTAAAAGTGGTGCTAATATATGGGTTGTAGGGCTGAGAACAGATTATTTTATTCTTTTAATTCATTTGATATTTAAACATTGATTATTTCTTTGACTAAATTTACAACGAAATTTTGCTTAGTGGTTGCTTTCTGATGACCAGAGTCCACTTTTCAGGACCTGTGTGTAGTGCTTTACACTGTGTATAACACTAGCTCCAGGTAATCTGATACCTCTCACCTCCATGTGCACCCACCCTCATATGTACATACCCACACACAAACAAACATAAATATATAGAGTTTTAAAATAAAACAAATATTTAAAATGTTTTAAATTAGAAAGCCCCACACCTCACTTGTCCTTGTTTAGACCCCCAAGTGCTAGGAGAATATCTCACTTGACTGTCTTTCTTATATCCTGCTAGGACATTGAAAGGACTATTTGCCGAAGGGTGGACAGGGTATAGGGAAACATAATAGATGAAACCAGGGCTAGTATCCACTACCTGCTCTTAGCCTGATTTCACAAAAGTACTAGCCACTGAGAGCTAAAGATCTAGTAGCTTGCATTTGATGACTACTGACAAGTCTTTCCCCAAAGGACCAAGACAATAAACTCTCAGGCTTCCTCCTCTTCCTCTTTCCTTCTTTCATCACAAGAAGATAACCCAATATGTATGCAGGGGCGAAAGAGACTATCAATGGTCCATCTCTGGGGGCACAGAGCTGACAATAAAACATTCCTACAGTGTAAGCATTGGGTACCTTAGTCTCATTATCTTCTACACATAGCAGGGATTGTTTAGGGTGGGATTAAAGAGTAATTGCTCTTTTTGTTAAAGAAGAACTCTTCAGTGAGATCTGTGGGAAAGCAAAAGAATAAAGCTTAGAGATGTTGGGTTATTCCTCTGTGTGCTACTTAGTTTTATGTCAACTTGACACAAGATACAGTCATTTTGGGAGAGGAAGCCTCAATTGTGAAAATGTCCCTATGAGATTGGACTGTGGTCAAACCTATAATCCATTTTCTTGATTAAACTTTGGGGATTGATGTGGTAGAACCCAGCTCACTATGTTCTACTGCTGGGCAGTAGTCATGGGTTTTGTAAGAAACTAGAATGAGAAATCCATGAAAAAAAACAAAAACTAGTAAGCATCATGGCCTGTGCCTTAGTTTCTGTCCCCAGGCTCCTGACTTGAGTTTCTGCCCTGAAATCCCTTCATTGTTGAGCACATGATATAAGATGAACTAAATTTATTCCTCCTCAAGTTGATTTTGTTCATGACATTTAATCACAGCAATAGAAATCCTAAAGGTAGTCAACTTTACCCCCCAAACCACAACCATGATGTGATCTCAGCTCAGAAACTGATGGGCCTATTTAGGAGTATCTATATCTTCAGAGTTATTTGTGATCAAACATCTGGTTTGTCCATGGAAAATTTGTTCCCTCCATTTGTTCTTGTTGAGTCAATTTTTGACAATAGCTCAAGTCTCATTTGGTAACTTTGTTTTGGCCCTTTCTATTTTTCACAGTGTTGTATCTGCTCTCCATATTCTCTTTCACCCTTTGACTCTATCTCTTAGTCAGTGGCTAAGATGCAAGAGATAAAGGATAAGCCACTTGTGGGATGGTAAGATGTCTCAGTACATGAAGGTTCCTGACCACAAGCCTGAAGACTTGAGCTTGATCCCTGAGGCCCAAATAGTAGAAGGAGAGAACTGACTTCCACAGGTTGTCCTCTGACTTTCACCCCCACACTAGAGCACAATGCACTCATAAAACTACAGGTTGATAAATAAGTAAACAATATTTGTTTTTAAAGAGAACCCTCTTGAGAAAAGTATCCAAAAACCAAAAACAACTTGTATCTCTCATTCTGTCCCAGTTATGAGGACAAGCACTAATGGTGTATGGCCTCATTTCCTATTTTGCATTCAGTTCTCTACAATCTTCACTCAACCCCCACCTCCAGCTCACCATGATTTTCTCCCATAGGGACAAAGCAGAAGCTGATCAGAAATGCTTGCCTGACTGTATTCCACATTTCCCATACAAAAGTGTTGGGTTTGGAGAAGGGTGGCAGAAGCCCATGGGACAAGCTGCTCTTAGGTGTTGTGGGGTGTGTGTGTGTGTGTGTGTGTGTGTGTGTGTGTGTCTGTCTGTCTGTCTGTAGGACAAGATTTGGAAGGAACTTTTGCTTTCTTTAGTGCATAGCTTTTCTTCTATTTTAAAAATAAATCATCTTCCAAGCATTTCTTTACTAAATTCTGCATATAACCATTGTTCTACTTATTTTCTTCCTATTTTCTATGCCAATATTCATATATACAGTATTCACTGGATATGCAGTTGTGACAGTAATGACCATGGCCAAAATGTCTTCTTACTTAGGCTTCATTTCTTAGTTTATACTCCTGTTGTATTATATTCTAGAATCTCCCATTCCACTACACCCACCCTTCTGCTTACCAGAAATGTCTCCTCTTTCCTGTCCACAAAATTATTTACTTTGTCCTTTGGCTTCATCTCAGAACTTCATTATGTTGCCTAGTTAGTAAATCTCCCCTTTTACTCACTCAGTTCTTTCTTTTTATAAATGTTTTAATATAAAATTTTAATACAGTATATTTTGATCATATTCTTTTCCATGCCCAGATTCTCTTAGATTTTCTCCACCTCTATACCCTCCCAAATTTATGCTCTCCCTGTCTCTTGCATAATTTACCCAATCAACAAACCAAACAAACAAAACCCAAATGAAAATCATAACAGACAAACAAAACCAGTAATACCAGAAGGGGAAAATGAAAAAAAGTTCATCAGAGAAGTTTCTTCTGGATGTAGATGGCAATTAACACAGAAACCCACAACTGGATCATGTGCAGCAAGTGAGAGACTTTGCAGACCTTAGCCCTAAATAGGATGTCTTCATCACTCTTCTCTGCTCATGACCATGTGATCTATGGAGAAGAGGAGGTGGAAAGTAAGTAAAAGCAGAGTTGGCAGATGACTCTAAGGCAAACAGTGTCTTTTAGACACAATAGAACTGATAAACATATACAGAGACTGTGGCAGCATGCACAAGGCTTGCCCAGGTTCAAGCCAAACGAAATTGCAGCACAAAATTCAACCACATTCCAGGGCAGGCCCCATGCCAGTAGTAGTTTACCAGGCGCAAACACACTCCATGTCCTTTTGATTTCTTGTATGTATTCATTCAGTTTGTACATGGTCTTCATGAAGTGATTTCTTCCCATTATCACGCTGGTGACAAGTGTTCTTTTTGTAAATACCCTGATTTATGGCTATGAGCATCATCACTATCTTCATTATGTGTTTCATTTCTAGTGCTGAAAAGTGAGTTTCTGGTAACTATACGGTTTGCTGTGTCATATCTTAAAAGAGATATCTTATCTGACCAATAAACCCTGAAAAAATATACTTCAGAGGTGGGTTTGTGGTGAGAACACACTGCACTGATGACAAAATTAAGTACTAAGTGCAACCAAAAATCCGAGAGGTTTGGGAAAGAAACACTACACTGTCAAAAGAATCATTTATTCTAGCTAGCCCATATAAAAGGCACACAATCCTTGTATTTTATTTACAAGCTGGAAGCCTAGATTGGATAGGTTTTGAGCTATTCTAACTTACATCCCAGCCATATGTCTCTTGTCACTTGCTGTTTCTCCTGGCCATGTGCTCCTAGTCCAACTCCTTTCATGGTGGCATCCTCCTCTCTCCTGTTCCCTCATCCTTTCCTCTCATTTTTCCTCCGCCCCCTCACTGAATCCTTAAGTTCTGCCTTTCTCTCCCTACTGCCCAACCATAGGCTCTAGCCTTTATTAACCAATTAATTTTAAATTGGGGAGTGGGGTTTACATAGCATCACTTGTGTATGTGAGGATCTCCTTATCAGGGACAACCAGATCTTGGAGTACAGAATTTAGCATTTGAATACATAGCAGCACCAGACAGAACCTCTATTCTGTATTTAACTGAGTAAGCTACTGCACTAGGCTCCAACAGATCAGGCTAAACCTAAAAATGAATTAGGTTCCATACCGCCAAGCTGAAACTAGACTATTTATTTGGTCCTTTAAAAAGGTAGGTCTAAAGAGGTGACAGCCACATTTCTCAGAAAGCACAGTTTCATCTAACATGATAGAGAAGTTCCCTATTCCTAATTCCTACATGCATGCTCATACAAGAGTGTAGATGTATGTACATACACACCACACACACAGAGACACACACACACACCACAGTGTTGGGGAGAGGGAGCGACAGAGAAAGGAGATAATTTAAAGTCACTTAATGTTAACAAGTTTGTGTATTTGTGTGTATGTGTGTGTGATGTCTTTCTGTTCTTTTAAATGACTAATGTGTTTTTTAACTTTTATTTCTGCTTTCTGTAGCCCTTTCTTATTTCTCAAAACATTCCTATCTGATCTTCTCATTGTTATATATTGTATTTTATGGAATTAAATATTAGCCAGTTCTAGAGTTGAAAATATAGACTATTCAGATCTGTAAATTCAGTTGTAATTTTGTCTGTTAACAATACTAATTGGTAAGAAATGAAACTATGAACTTCATTTTTTATTTACTTTTCTGGCTGGTTTTCTTTTATACTGTCTTTTAGTACGATTTTTCTGTAAATGAGGTGTCTTCATTGAGCCCCTATTTGTTTTCTTCTGTAGAAGTATATAATTACATTTTAGTTTAAATTCAAGAGTAAGTCAATATAATGTTTTATGGATTCTAAGTCTGTTACCATGACAAATGCCATTTCAAGCTGTAGACTCTTTTGTTTTCAGATGAGCAAAGCATGTTTTTGTTGTTGTTGTTGTTTTTACCAACTTGGCAAAAATGTCAAAAAGGAATAGCATAGTTTACAAAAAGAATATAAAAAATAACAATCCATGTACCCTGGTACTAAAAAAGTGTCAAGTAGACATTGATTCAAAGAATATTATTAAAAGTAAAATCATTTTCTCAAAATACTAAAAGTACTTATCTTTCTATGCATATGCACTTGCTTGCCTTTTATTTTAAATTAAAGCTTATCTTCATTATGATTCATCGTTGTCAGCCTATCATGAATCTGGCTCTTCTATTCACTAGCCTAGCACTTCTTTCTCTATGCTTCAGACCTTTTTGAAAGGAATACTAAATTAATGTGTACCCTGTGAAGCTATAAGAGTAAATGACAGAACGCATACAAAGTGCTCATGTATGTGCCTGAAACTTCCTGTTCTAGTGGCAGCAATTACTTGAATTATTGTAATTATTGTCATTGCTTCTTTCACCTTTGTTCATGTGTGGAGCTTAAACTAGCTTTTATTATCATAATTTTCCAGGTGAAAAATGTGAAGCACAGAGATCACCAACTCTCAATGTAAACTAGCTCATCCCCTGAACACCTATCTGAATAATCCTGTTACCAAGTATGACCTCTTTTGGATGTCTCTAGTGCAGGGCTAGGAGACAACTAGCTTTAGTTTTAACTATCTTGAGACTAGACCTTTTGGCATATTTACTTATGCAGTGACATTAGATTTACAAAAATGCCCCTGCCTCTGGGCTTCTTTGGTACTGTGTTTTTGCCATGTCCTCCCCACAACAATCAGAGGTTGTAGAATGAGAGGAAAGAGTGAGGGCAGCAAGATGTAGCAGGTAGAACTAGGATTGAGGATGGTTATCCATAATCTTTGTCCATTTAGGTTTAGACTCAGAACTCAAATGCTCAACTCAACTACGGCAGTAATTCATCTCATAAATCAAGTTAGCAAGGCATTGGTTTGAAAATCCATTACATTGAATCAGGAGAAAAGTTTACACCTAATATGCCAAGAGGGTACCTTTATAAGGCAGTGACCTTTTAATCTGGCATAACCCAATGTTCTTGCTCAGCTCTGCCTCTGGAACTTTCAGAGAACTGCACCCTTGCCTACTTGTTGCCTTTAAGATTTCTAACTTTCTTAATACCACAGTGATGAGTTACTGTTATTTTAAGGTACCATGTTTGTGGTGATTTGTTACATGATCAGCAGAAAATTACCACGAATGTCTTTTTCATTTTAAAAAATTCTATGCCTGCAATTCTTGCAAGTTACAGAGCTAATATCCTATGGACATTCTTAGAAGCTTTACTAGCATCTTATGGAAAAGTAACATTAAAATCACTATGTTCCTGGTACATATGCATTATAATCATACCACTCAGTGGGCAGAAACAGGGTTCTTGAACTCAAAGCCAACTTGGGATACATAGTGAAACTCTGTCTCAGGGTATGCTATCTCCAAAAATCCATTCTTCCCATGGATTTTTATTATTTCCCTTATTCATTTATTTACTGACTACTGATGATATGTGATGATATTCACAAAGTTACATATTTGTTTCTATAGTATAGTTATTGCCTGGTTATTAGAATGCAGACATGAACAAAAGTTTGTGCTCTGGCAAAGACCAGTTCTAGGAAAGATACATACACAGATTAATCAGATGATATTTTGCCAGCAAAGTATAATAATAGAACATTATGGGGGAGGGGCACTGAATGGTAGCAATCCCAGATAGTATTTTAAAGTCAGAGAAAGCCCCAGACAAAGTCACACCTGTGTAGAAAGCTAGTTGACAAGAAAGGATCAGAGTAAAAATGCATAGAAGAAGGGCATTCCAGAAAGAAAGTGCATCAGATAGAAAGAGCCTGAGGCAACAACAAATTTGGATTATTCATGTTCAAATGATTATAAGAAGAGAGCAGTATGAAGAAAGTGGAGAATAGTAAGGAGACAAAAGCAGAAAGATCGGCAGATGCTTCTGCAGTCAGAGATGGAAATCCAGATTCTTTTCTCAGTCTAATGGGAACCTCCTGAGAGTTTATAACAGGGGAGTGATGTGATGATATGATCTGATTTATAGTTTACAAAAATCTCTGGTTGCTCTTTAGAGAACAAAAATGATTGGAGAGAAATCAATTTAAGAAAGTATCTAGCAAATGGCTGTAGCTTGGCTTAGAGTGGTAATGGATGGAAGACTGCACCAGGATGGATTTTGAAGACAGAGCTGATAGCATACGTAAGGATTGATGTAGAAGGCTAAAAAATGTGTTGCAGACAAGTACTAAATGTTTGAATTTTAGCCAATGTGTTTTTAGTCATCTAAGTGTAGATGTCACATGGCAGTTGAATCCTGGTATGTGGGTCTTCTGCTCAAAGGAGCACTCTGGAATGTCAGGAGCCATAATGGGACAAGCTAATAATTAGCAGATGATCATCCTAAAATGCTTGCCTCAGATTGTTATATAATCTGCGACAAGTGAGTCCTCATCCAGCAAGGCTGTAGGAGACTTATTTTAGGAAAGATTCCCGCTATTAATATGCTTTTCCTATTATTATTATTACTATTAAACATATGTAACAATCACTAAGCAATAGCACACCCCTGTGGAGGAGATCTCTGCAGACCCATGAAGATGTACTGTCTTGTAGTGATGCTATATAGACAAATAGATGACTTCTTAAGTCTTAATGATGATCCTATAAGAATTCCTAAAATTATATCAATGATTATTAAGCTCTTTTATAGTGAGACTGCTATTAAATCCTTTTCTGATAGTCAAAACTGATATGAGAACTCTGTCAGTCTCCCGAGTGTCATCAGTTAATTGCCCTTAGATAGTAACCAGACTTTCTCCTGCTCAGAGCACATTCCAATGAGGTTGTAAAAGAATTAACCAAAGGTCACTAAAAGTGATCTCACAATTTATTATAGATGCTAGGACAGAAGAGAAAATATTGCCTGGGTTTATCTATACAAAACTTCACTAATTTTTTAGTTATAGTTTTAAACCTTCAGTGAACCTGTGGAGCTAGACAAGTGATGGATGTTTAGTCAGATAATTACTCCTAATGGATATGCAGGTAAACATTATCTGTTGTAAACGTCTATTTCAATTTATGATTTGAATTTTGGTGTGAACTTGTGATGAACTTTGTAACATCTGACCATGTACTCTGTAAGATGTATAAGTACTGAGGACAAAGAGATGAGAGTTAGTTAGTTAGATATAGAATACAATTACATATAGAATAGAGTTAGATACAGAATAGTTAGACATAGAATAAAGTTAGAATAGAGAGAAGAGAAGATAGAATAGAGATAAAATAGAATTTTTCCCTTTTCACAGGTAGAATATAAGGTTTCCTTTTTCCTCACTTAGGACCTTTCCACTTTTCCCCTTAGATAGTTTTCATAGGAAACTTTTAACAACTTAGTAATAAATGCTATAAGTGACATCTCTAAGTGTCTTTTCTTCCTGCGACCTCAGACTAACAGGCATAAGTCAGAGCCCAGCAGATTCTGCTGAGAGAGTACAAAGGCTATTTGCCTAAACCTCTGCTGTCTTGGGGCCAAGGTGCTAGTGCCAGAACTGCAGTTTCTGACTTCAGAAGATATCAGAGGGCAGGTTAGCTACAGTGGCATAGTAAGTAAACTTTAGTAAGGTAGATAACTAAGGTTTTATTAAACAGCAACCCTAAATATTTCATAAGACCAAAGTCTTACCATGAATCTCATAAGACCAAGTCTTAACCCCCACCCTTGCCGATGCTCTTCCATTTTCCATCCCCCTCTGGCTGCCTCAAGAAGAACCTACAGGAGAAGAAAGAAGATCTCTTCTCCCTCCCATCAAGCCTGGGTTGTCCCCCCACCCCACCCCGCACTGGAATAAAGACAAAGGCACAGACCTGACACGTAGCATCATGATACTGTAGAATTTGTTTTAATAAACACTAATGTTAATGATAGGAAGAATTCAAAAAAAGCTAAATCTTAGAAACACTGATACAAAGAGTTGGGGAGAGAAGGAGATAAAGCTAGCAAGTGAGATTAAGAAGGACCAGATTAAGAAGGGAGAAAAGTTAAGACTGTATACATCATTAATGAAATTAATGACTGTAGAAATCAGACTGTCTGGTGGGGAAGTAGGCAAATGTGAGGGAGAACAATAGAGGAACTAACGAACAAATACTTCATGCCTGCTGTCATATACTGAATATAGAAATATAAGCCTTGAATGCTGACAGAAATTACTTGGGGGAACAGAGGGAACGGGAAAAGGATAATTGAGGTAAATATGAGCATGTGTAAATATAAAGAAACTCATAATTTTATATGCTAAGTAAAATTAATTTTTAAAAATTCATAGTACCTTCTCCAAAATAGACCATATAATTGGTCACAAAACAGTCCTCGACAGATACAAAAAGATTGAAATAATCCCCTGCATCCTATCAGATCAAGATGGACTAAGGCTGGTCTTTAATAATGACAAAACCAAGGGAAAACCCACATACATGTGGAAACTGAACAATGCTCTACTCAATGATGACTTAGTCAAGGAAGAAATAAAGAAAGAAATTAAAGACTTCTTACAATTTAATGAAAATAAGGATACATCATACCAGAACTTGTGGGACTCCATGAAAGCAGTGCTAAGAGGAAAACTCATAGCTCTAAGTGCCTACAAAAAGAAATTGGAGAGAGCACACATTAACAACTTGACAGCACACCTGAAAGCTCTAGAACAAAAAGAAGCAAATACACCCAAGAGGAGTAGGCGTCAGGAAATAATCAAACTCAGGGCTGAAATCAACCGAGTAGAAACAGAAAGAACTATACAAAATATCAGCAAAACCAGGAGTTGGTTCTTTGAGAAAATCAACAAGATAGATAAACCCTTAGCCAGATTAACCAGAGGGCACAGAGACAGTATCCAAATTAATAAAATCAGATCTGAAAAGGGAGACATAACAACAGAAACTGAGGAAATTCAAAAAATCATCAGATCCTACTACAAAGGCCTATACTCAACAAAACTGGAAAATCTGGATGAAATGGACAATTTTCTAGACAGATACCAGGTACCAAAGTTAAATGAGGAGCAAATAAACCATCTAAACAGTCCCATAACCCCTAAAGAAATAGCAGCAGTCATTAAAAGTCTCCCCACCGAAAAAAAGCCCAGGCCCAGAAGGTTTTAGTGCAGAATTCTATCAGATCTTCAAGGAAGACCTAATACCAATTCTCTTCAAACTATTCCACAAAATAGAAACAGAAGGAACACTACCCAATTCGTTCTATGAAGCTACAATCACACTCATACCTAAACTTCACAAAGACCCAACAAAGAAAGAGAACTTCAGACCAATCTCTCTTATGAATATTGATGCAAAAATACTCAATAAAATTCTAGCAAACCGAATCCAAAAACACATCAAAACAATCATCCATCATGATCAAGTGGGCTTTATCCCAGGAATGCAGGGATGGTTCAATATTTGGAAATCCATCAATGTAATCCACTATATAAACAAACTCAAAAAAAAAAAAACACATGATCATCTCACTAGATGCTGAGAAAGCATTTGACAAAATTCAACATTCCTTCATGGTAAAAGTCTTGGAAAGATCAAGAATTCAAGGCCCATACCTAAACATAGTAAAAGCAATATACAGCAAACCAGTAGCCAATATCAAACTAAATGGAGAGAAATTTGAAGCATTCCCACTAAGATCAGGGACTAGACAAGGCTGCCCACTCTCTCCCTACCTATTCAATATAGTACTGGAAGTCCTAGCCAGAGCAATTAGACAACAAAAAGAAGTCAAAGGAATACAAATAGGAAAGGAAGAAGTCAAAATATTACTATTTGCAGATGATATGATAGTATACTTAAGTGACCCCAAAAACTCCACCAGAGAACTCCTAAACCTGATAAACAACTTCAGCAAGGTGGCAGGTTATAAAATCAACTCCAACAAATCAGTAGCCTTCCTCTACATGAAAGATAAACAGGCTGAAAAAGAAATTAGGGAAATGACACCCTTCACAATAGTCACAAATAATATAAAATACCTCGGGATGAATCTAACCAAGCAAGTGAAAGATCTGTATGACAAGAACTTCAAATCTCTGAAGAAAAAAATTGAAGAAGATCTCAGGAAATGGAAAGATCTCCCATGCTCATGGATTGGCAGGATTAATATAGTAAAAATGGCCATCTTGCCAAAAGCAATCTACAGATTCAATGCAATCCCCATTAAAATACCAACTCAATTCTTTACAGAACTAGAAAGAGAAATTCTCAAATTTATTTGGAACAACAAAAATCCAGGATAGTGAAAACCATTCTCAACAATAAAAGAACTTCTGGAGGTATTGCCATCCCTGACCTCAAGCTGTACTACAGAGCAATAGTGATAAAAACGGCCTGGTATTGGTACAGAGACAGGCAGGAAGATCAGTGGAATAGAGTTGAAGACCCAGAAATGAACCCACACAACTATGGTCATTTAATCTTTGACAAAGTAGCTAAAACCATCCAGTGGAACAAGGACAGCATTTTCAACAAATGGTGCTGGTTCAACTGGAGGACAGCATGCAGAAGAATTCAGATTGATCCATTCTTATCTCCTTGTACAAAGCTCAAGTCCAAGTGGATAAAGGACCTCCACATAAAACCAGACACACTGAAATTAATAGAAGAGAAGGTGGGGAAGACCCTCGAATACCTAGGCACAGGGGAAAACTTCCTGAACAGAACACCAATGGCTTATGCTCTAAGATCAAGAATTGACAAATGGGACTTCATAAAATTGCAAAGTTTCTGTAAGACAAAGGACACTGTCAGTAGGACAAAATGGCAACCAACAGATTGGGAAAAGATCTTTACCAATCCCACATCCGATAGAGGACTAATATCCAATATATACAAAGAACTCAAGAAATTAGACTCTAGACAACCAAATAACCCTATTAAAAAATGGAGTACGGAGCTAAACAAAGAATTCTCAACTGAGGAAATGTGAATGCCCGAGAAGCACCTGAAGAAATGTTCAGCATCCTTGGTCATCAGGGAAATGCAAATCAAAACAACCCTGAGATTCCACCTCACACCAATCAGAATGACTAAAATCAAAAACTCAGGGGATAGTAGATGCTGGCGAGGATGTGGAGAAAGAGGAGCACTCCTCCATTGTTGGTGGGATTGCAAGATGGTGCAACCACTATGGAAAACAGTCTGGAGGTTACTCAGAAAATTGGACATATCACTACCTGAGGACCCAGCTATACCACTCCTAGGCATAAACCCAGAAGATGCTCTAACACATAACAAGGACATATGTTCCACTATGTTCATAGCAGCTTTATTATAATAGCCAGAAACTGGAAAGAACCAGATGCCCTTCAACAGAGGAATGGATACAAAAAATGTGTACATTTATACAATGGAATATTACTCAGCTATTAAAAACAATGAATTTGATAAATTCTTATATAAATGGATGGAACTAGAAAATATCATCCTGAGTGAAGTAACCCAATCACAAAAGAACATACATGGTATTCACTCACTGATTATTGGATTTTAGCCCAGAAGCTTGAAATACCCAAGTTTCAACTCACAGACCACATAAAGCTCATGAAGAATGACGACCAAGTAGTGGGGGACTTTAGTCCTTCTTAGAAGGAGTAACAAAATACTCAAGGAAGCAAATATGGAGATACAGTGCAGGACAGAAACTGAAGGAGGGGCCGTCTACAGACCATTCCACCTGGATATCCATTCCATGTGCAGTTACCAAAGGTAGACGTTGATGTGGATGTCAGGATGTGCATGCTGACAGGAGCCTGATATAGCTGTCTCCCTAGAAGTCTGCAAGAGTCCGACATACTCAGAGGCAGATGCTCACAGCTAACCATCAAACTGATCATGGGGTTCCCAATGGAGAAGATAGAGTGAAGGCTGAAGGAGTTGAAAGGATTCGTGACACCATGAGGAAAGCAACAATACCAACCAACCAGAGCCCCCAGGGTCTAAACCACCAGCCTGGGAGCACTTAGGGAGGGACCCATGGCTATATATGCAAGGGAGCTATATATAAGTGGGAGAAGAGATCCTTGGTCCCATGAAGGCTGGGCGTCGTGGGGGGGGGGATATTCGAGGGTGGGGAGGTGAGATACAGGGGAGGTTGGGTGGGGGTACACCAATGTGGAGGCTGGAGGAGGGGGGAAGGGATAGTGAGTTCCTGGGAGGGAAGGGGGGAAATTGGGTAAGGAGAGAACATCTGAAATGTAAATAAAATTTCCAATAAAAAATAAATAAATAAATAGAAAACTAAAAAAAAAAATTCAAAAAAGAAAACTGACTGACTGTTAATATTCTCGAATAGTTACATAAAATAAGACAAGGTAGCTTTTGAATTGGTTATATGCCATTCACACCATTACAAGGGCTCGTTCCCAAAGTGGACTGAAGGGAAGAGGCTTTGTGTAGAATGGGCTCAAGAGAAGAGAAAGGAATGGGGAATCTGAGACAGAAGGTGTAAGTACTTTGCAGCGAAGGCATTGCTGCAATAAGAGGTTGAAAAACATCATAGCTTAAAGGAGATGTGAGATAATACTGGGTTGCTTTATTTTAGGGTTAAATATATTGCATTTAAGATGAAAGCATCTATATCAAGTTTACATGATGTTAAGAATAGGAATTATCACACAGATCTTGTCTCCTAGTAACAAGGGACAACAGCAATAGCAAGGGGTTGATGTGATATGATGGGAGGAGAAAATAACTTTTAAAATAATCTTCTTAAAAGAAAGCCAACATTATTTTGTTGAGTCTAATAGTTAATTAATATCCAAGACTCTGACATTGTCAAGATGTGTCTTAGGTAATGTCTATCTATCCTAGGGATCTCTGATCTCTATGAACTTATTTTCTAAATGCAGAAAGACTACTGACAGACCTAGAGGGGAAATCACAAGAAACAGCTGTTCTTTACACCTACTCCTTAATATTTTTTCAATAATTACAGAAATTATTTTCATGTTAGTATCTATTGTATACTGAACAAAGACAACACATATCTGTTTCCCCAGCCCTTTTTTCCCCTTTCCCCACATCATTTTTTGCCTTTTTCCTCTAGCCAACTTTATTTTATATGTGCATGCATGGTTTTCTATAACTATGTAAAATTTAGAACCACAAATGAGAGAAACATATTTGTCTCAGATTGGCTTAATTCATTATTATATTCAATTATACCAATTTCCTTCAAATAACCTGATTTCATTCTTCATAATGGCTGGACAAAACTAGGTTTATTCTGTCTGCACCTATGAGTGGCTGTGTTGTTGCTAAGGGATAAGGATGATTATGGCAATCACACTTTGCTCAGATTTCCTCTTTGAGTCCCAGGCCATCATATCCAAAGGTATAGCCAACTTATTCATTTCCAAAATTGTAAGATATCTCACATTCAACAAATTCCCCCCCAGCCCTCCTTTACCTTCAAACACTTGCATCCCAAATTTGGCACCCCAGGCTGTTTCTTTTCTATTGAATGGTACAACTGAGAAGTCCAATGTCAGTTTTCACCCCTCCTTGTCCTTGACCGCCATATCAAATATATTCCTATGGCATACTTCAAATCCATTTTCCATGAAAGCACAAACATAATTCACAGATAATACCTTTGACTCTTGAACCTAGAACAATCACTCCTCTTCTTTGATCGAGTGTAACAACATTCCAAGTAAATTTACTTCTTCCATTCCTGTATGTTCTTTAAAAGTTTAGTCTGTATTATGCCTATAGTTAGTAAAACTTCTTCCATGAATATCTACTGTATTTAAAATGCAACCTCAATTCATTGCCATGGTTTCTAAGGTTCAGGATGATTCATTACCAGCTCACCACACTGCAGCCACACCAGCCTTCCTGACTTTTGATCATGCTAAGTTTATTCTCAACTTTGGACCTTTCTACTTGTTATTTCCTCTACTAAGAATTTTCAGTCACAGCTTGTCAAAGGACTTGCATTTCTCATCATTTAAGCCTCAACCCAAATGTCACCATCTCAACTCAGCTTTGTCATGAAATGCAATTTGAAGCCGCCAGTCCTTACTCCTAACTTGCCTTAGTCAACATCACATTTCCTGTACTTTATTTCTGTTGGAATTTCCTGACTTTTTTTTTTTTTTTATCACAGGCTTCTCTGTTCTAGAATGGAATTTTGATGAGGACAGTACCTATCTTCATCATGTCTGAAATATTCTCAGGGTCTAGAAAGTTTGATATACAGGCAGCATTCACTAATACTTATTCAATAAATGTCACAATGCATCTATTGTGAAATATTTACATTTCTCATAAATTGAGTATCTTCCATCTCATAAGATTGCCACAAACACCTAAGTACTATTATATAACATATCACCATTAAATATTAGCCTTTTAGACTAATTTTTGGTACCTAATTTCTTTTCTTGTGCTTCTGCTACTATGAAGCCTGTCTGAGTTGAAGAACCTAGAAAATACTTTGCCATTATAATGATATCCCAGGTCTATTCTTAACAATAAAAACAAACAAAACAACAACAAACGACATACTTTCAGCATGTACAATTATTTGGATTAAAATTATGTTCAAGGTTCTAATGCCTATATTTATCATTAATCACTAATATATTGAAAAATATATTCTTAGTTCTTAACAAAAGATATAAGATTCTTTTGTCTCTGTTTCTGTACCTGTCTCTGTCTCTCTCGCTCTATCTCTGTCTCTCTCTGTGTCACTGTCTCTGTCTCTCTGTGTCTCTCTATCTCTGTCTGTCTCTCTCTTCCACACACACACACAACATACACACACACAAATTTAAATACACATATCCCACTAGCCATTTTAAAAGGTGACTGTACCATCCATCTCGACATGGCTACTAGCAACAGCATTGCCATGGACATCAACATAGCTTTAGGCAGCAGTACAGAGCATCCCATCAACATCTGTATGGCCCTGGTGGTAACATGGGTCATGAACATCAACATGATCCCTGCTGCAGAAGGACCATGGACTGAGACATATCTCTTTTACTGAGGCCATATTGATGCTCCTGGGCTGGGTTGCTGTTGGGATACAATAGTGGTATCCTTGACCTTTGTTACCCCTGAGGCCATGTTGATTCCCTTGCCTGTGCTGCAGCCAGGGTGTCTGTGGTCCATACTGCAATAGAGGACCATATTGATGTCTATGTTCTGTACTGTCTCAGGAGACCATGCTAAGATCCAAAGCACATACTGAAGCCAGAAATTATAAGGTAGTATATGCTATATGCTTCTGTAAAGGGCAAGGAAGATACTACAGTGATATTGATGACTGTAGACTAACAGTTAAGAGGTACATAGATGCCTTTGGTGATAACCCTAAGGTACCCTACTTCACCCCTCCCCCAAAAAAAGTAACAACCTAAAGAGGAAACATTGAAGAGATCTCTTAAAATTTGTGATAAAGATGCCGAGGTATAGATTTCTACAACTGAGGGCTTCTGACAGGGGTGCATGGGAAGGGGGGAGGGAGACTCAGTTATCTTTAAGGGACTGGATATTGGGAGTTTGACCATGCTCCAGTGAGTATATGGGCAGCATAAATTGTTTTCTTCTTCTTCTTCTTCTTTTCTTTTCTTCTTCTTCTTCTTCTTCTTCTTCTTCTTCTTCTTCTTTCATCTTTTATGGGGGGCGGGGAAGCCAAAAGGGCTGGGGCAAACCTGGGAGGACTGGGAAATGAGTGTGATTGGGATGTAAGATTCAAAAATCATAAGAGTCAATAACAATTTTATTGAAGAAAAAAAAATTTTACTAGACTTACCAGAAAAACAGCTTTCTTTAAAGCTAATTGTTACTTATTAGACAACATCTGTCCAAGTTTTTATCCTTTTTATTTCCATATATATTCTGGATGCCATTTACTAATTGGGGTTGGGATAATGATTGGGGAAAGTACTCATTTTAAGGTGAATCCTGCTGAGGCTCTATGGAAAGATTAGTAATGGCTAAGAATTGCAGGCTGTTCAGTTAATTGATTTTTTTTCCCTATCTGGAGGAGAGTGATTATTTTATTTTCACTATAGTTGTAGGCTAATCTCAAGGTGCACAGCTGAACTCTCTTCAGTTGTGAGAACATGTGCTTTTATAAATGAAAATTGCTACCAATTTAGTAAAAGAAATGATATGGGTTAAAATTAACCTTCCCATGTATTCCATGGAAACATGTTATCATTATTCTCATGGTAAAACTTAACCAGAAGGCAAGTAAAAAACTGTCAGTAAGATTTGCCCTGTGTCTGGAGAGGACCAGGGAGCTTGTACCACCCACTTCTACAACACCCAGAGGAAACTTCGGAGCTCTGACACACCAGGATCACAGGTGAGGCTGCAATATCTACCACAACACTTTAAGTAACCGGGACCCCCAGGACCCGGGATGCAGGAAACCTGCCCAGCCAGAGGCACAGGTCCCTTTCACTTTGCACTGTGCTCTGAGTTGACCAGGCTCTGGCTCCCACTCACTCGTCAACACCAGAAGAAGATCCACTCCAGGAGATTCACACATCCAGGATCACTGGAGCTCTGAAACACCCAAATCACAGTTGAGGCCACAACATCTGCCCTGACACATGGCATAACTGGGACCCCGCCACACATCCATGAGAACCAGGGATGCAGGAAAACTGCTCAGGCAAAAGCACACATTTTTTTTTTGGTTTGCAACTGTGCGCAGAGAGGACACAGAGCTCTGTCTCCCCACTCTCACTCCTGCAACATGCAGAGAAAGCTTGACCCAGGAGCTCTGATACAACAGGATATCAGGAGCTCAGACACACTAAGATCTCAGAATCTCAGAGGCAGATTGATTTCCAGGAGCTCTGCTACACCAGGATCTCAGGATCACAGGATTCCAGAATCATGGGATTACAGAGAGAGATGGACTCCAGGAGTTATGACATAACCAGGATCACAGGAGGGACAGGCTTCAGTCAGAGACAGCAAGGGTAGTCAGCACTAGAGATAACCAGATGTTGAGAGGCAAGCACAAGACTATAAGCAACAGAAATTATGCTACTTAAAAACATCAGAACCCAGTTCCCCACACCAAGCCCTGGGTACCCAAACACTCTGAAAGATTTAGAACTAAAATCCAGTATGATGAATATGATAGAGGACTTTAAGAAGGACATAAATAACTCCCTTAAAGAAATACAGGAGAACATAGATAAACAAGTAGAAGCCCTTAAGAGGAAACACATAAATTTTCTTAAAGAAATACAAGAAAACACAATCAAACAGGTGAAGGAATTTAACAAGACAGTTCAGGATCTAAAAATTGAAATAGAAACATTAAAGAAAACAGAAAGGGAGAGAACCCTGGAGATGGAAAATCTAGGAAAGAGATCAGAGTCACAGATCAACAACAGAGTATGGAGATAGAAAGAGAGAATCTCAGGTGCAGAAGATGCCATAGAAGACATTGACACAACAGCTAAAGAAAATACAAAAGCAAGAAGCTCATAGCTCAAAACATTTAAGAAATCCAAGACACAATGAAATACCAAACATAAGGATAATAAATATAGAAGAGGGTGAAGACTTCCAACTCAAAGGGCCAGTAAACATCTCCAACAAAATTATAGAAGAAAACTTCCCTAACCTAAAGAAAGAGATGCCCACAAAATACAAGAAGCTACAAAACACCAAACAGATTGGAATATAAAAGAAATCCTCCCATACCATAATAAAACACCAAATGTATAGGATAAAGAAAAGATATTAAAAGCTGTAAGGGAAAAATGGTCAAGTAACATACAGATGGAGATCATCAGAATTACACTAGTCTTCTCAACTGAGACTCTAAAAGACAGATGATCTTGGGCAGATGTTATACAGACTGAAGAGAACAGAAATGACAGCCCAGGCTACTATACTCAGCAACACTCTCAATCACCATAGAGGGAGAAACCAAGATATTCCAATAACAATACCAAATTTACACAATATCTTTCCACCAACCCAGCCCTACAGAAACTAATAGAAGGAAAACTCCAGCACAAGGAGGGAAACTACTCCCAAGAAAAAGCAAGAAACTAATTTCCTCATAAAAACAAACAAACAAACAAACAAAAAACAAAAGAGAAACCACACAAAATAATTCCATATCCAACAACAAATAACTGGAACCAGCAATCATTGGTCTTTAATATCTCTCAACATCAACAAACTCAATTCTCTAATAAAATGACATAGACTAACAGGCTGAATATATAAACAGGACCCAGCATTTTGCTGCATACAGGAAATACTCCTCAGTGACAAAGACAGATACTGCTCAAAGTAAAGGGTAGAAAAATTTTCCAAGCAAATGGTCCCAAGAAACAAGCTAAAGGAAAAAAATCCACCAAGAGAACTCCCAATTCTGAACATCTATACCCCAAATGCAAGAGCACATTTGTAAAAAAAAGAGAGAGAGAGAGAGAGAGAGAGAGAGAGAGAGAGAGAGAGAGAGAGAGATCAAAGACATACAAATTGGAGTGGAGGAAGTGAAGATATCACTATTTATAGATGATATGACAGTTTTTATAAGTGAACAAAAAATAATCCAAGAGAGAACTCCTACAGCTGATAAGCAACTTCAGTAAAGTGGCTGGATATAAAATTAACTCAAACAAATCAGTAGCTTTCCTTACTCAAAGGATAAACAAGATGAGAAAGAAATTAGGAAAACATCATCCTTCACAATGGTCACAAATAATATAAAATATCTTGGTGTGACCCTAACCAAATAAGTAAAAGATCTGTATGACAAGAACTTCAAGACTCTGAAGAAAGAAATCAAAGAAGATCTCAGAAGATGGAAAGATCTCCATCCTCATGGATTGTCAGGACTAACATAGTAAAAATGGCCATCTTACCAAAAGAAATATACAGATTCAGTGCAATCCCTATCAAAATTCTGACTCAATTCCTTACAGAGATAGAAAGAGTAATTCTCACATTTATGTGGAATAACAAAAAAAACCAAGAGAGCAAAAAACTATTCTCAACAATAAAAGAACTTCTTGAGGAATCACCATCCCTGACCTCAAGCAATACTACAAAGCAATAGTGATCAGAAAATACTTGGTACTGGTAGAGAGACAGGCAGGTAGATCAATGCAATAGAATTGAAGATCCAGAAATGAACCCACACACATATGATCTTTGACAAAGAAGCCAAAACCATCCAGTGGAAAAAAGACAACATTTTCAACAAACAGTGCTAGTTCAACTGGCAATCAGCATGTAGAAGAATATAAATGGATCCATTCTTATCTCCTGTACAAAGCTCAAGTTCAAGTGGATCAAGGCCCTCCACACAAAACTAAATACACTGAATCTAATAGAAGAAAAACTGGGAAAAAGCCTCAAACATAAAGGGCACAGGGGAAAGTTTCCTGAACGGAACACCAATGATTCATGCTCTAAGATCAACAATAGACAAACGGGACCTTATAAAATTGAAAAGTGTTCTGTAAAGGAAAGGGTGCTGTCAATGGGACAAAATGGAAACACTCAGATTGGAGAAAGATCTTTACCAATCCTACATCCAAAAGAGGGCTAACATACAAAATATACAAAGAACTGAAGAAATTAGACTCCAAAGAACCAAATAACCCTATTAAAAATTGGGTACAGAGCTAAAAAGAATTCTCAACTTAGGAATCTCGAATGCCTGAGAAGCACCTAATGATATGTTCAACATCCTTAGTCATCAGGGAAATGCAAATCACAGTGACCTGGAGGTTCCACCAATCTGAATGGCTAAGATCAAAAACTCAGGTGACAGTAGATGCTGGTGAGAATATGGAGAAAGAGGAACACTCCTCCATTGTTGAGGGGATTGCAAACTGTTACACTCTTGAAATCAGTCTGGCAGTTCTTCAGAAAATTTGAAATAGTTCTACCTGAGGACCCAACTATACCTGTCCTGGGCATATACTCAAAACATGCTCCAATATATAACAAGGACACATGCTCCACTATTTTCATAGCAGCCTTATTTATAATAGCCAGAAGCTGTAAAGAACTCAGATGTTCCTCAACAGAGGATTGGATACAGAAAATGTGCTACATTTACACAATGGAGATCAGCTACTAAAAAAATGATTTCATGAAATTTACAGTCAAAATATCATCCTGAGTGAGGTAACCCTGTCACAAAAGAACACACATGATATGCATTGACTGATAAGTAGATATTAGCCAAAAAAAAAGCTTGGAAACCCACAATACAACTCATGGACCATATGAAATCCAAGAAGAAGTAAGACCACAACAAAGTATTGATGCTATAGTCCTACTCAGAAGTGGGAAGAAAGTAATCTCGGGAAGTAGAGGGAGATTGGGAACTGGGAGAGAGAGATGAAGAGGAGAATAAAGAGGTGCCAGTTCAGGTAAGGGAGGAAATGAAGGAAAATTGAAAGGATATGTGCAGTAATGGGAGAGCAGGAAGTGGCCATAGCTATTAGAATGTCCCTGATGCCGGGGCACAAGAATGTTCCCAGGACCCAACAGGGAGGACCTTAGCTGAAATATCGAACAAAGGGGAGATAGAATCTGTAGAGACCATATCCAGTGGTTAGTCACAGCCACCAGTTGAGAGATGGAGCTACCACCACCTCAAAAATATTAATCCAGAATTCCTCTTGTCAAAGGAAATGTAGGGACAAAGAGTGCAGCAGAGCCTGAAGGAAAGGCCATCCAGAGATTGCCCCACCCATCTGCAGACACCAAACCAGAAACTATTGCTGATGCCAAGAAGTGCTTACTGACAGGAGCCTGGTGTAGATGTCCCTGAGAGGTTCTGCTAGAGCCTGACAAATGTGGATGCTCACAGCCAACCATTGGACTGAACACTAGGACCCCAGTGGAGGAGTTAGGGCAAGGACTGAAAAGCTAAAGGGGTTTGCAACCCTATAGGCAGAACGACAATATCAACCAAACAGACTCTCCAGAGCTCCAAGGGACTAAACCACCAACCAAAGAGTACACATGGGAGCATCCATGGCTCCAGTTGAATATGTAGCAGAGGATTGCCTTATTGGCATCAATGGAAGGAGAGGTCCTTGGTCCAGTGGAGCCTGGATGACCAGAGTAGGGAAATGCTAGGGCGCTGAGACACGGGTGGGTATGTTGGTGTGCAGCACCTTTGTAGAGGCAGGTGGAAACTGGGAGGGAATAGGGTGTTTGTGGAGGGGAAACTGGAAGCAGATAACATTTGAAATGTAAGTAAATAAAATAACTAATTAAAATCAAGCAATCTCCAAACTGACAATAAATAGATGTATTTATATAAAGGTCCACATACTTCTTTGGTCATTGTATATAGGTCATTTGTTCTTCAAATTACAAATAAAAATGAAAGGTCATTTTAAGTGTTAATTTCTAAGGGGCATTAGTAATATTTTTTTTAAAAAAACTACTCATAACCATCCTATCTGTCATGTCCTGTTCATTTGAGAATCTATGACTCTTTATAAAACTTAATTCTCTCAGTGCCACTATGAAATAAGATAGGTTGATCTCATAGATCAGTTAGTCTGTTCACATGCTTTAAGGATACTGCCGCAATTCCTGGCTTTAATAGATCTATCCTTTCTTATTTTATCTTCCCTACAGAAAAGTTATTAGTCACTTTTTGGAGAAAATATCCTATTTATATCTGAAATAGATCAAACATATTGGCAATTCTGAACTAAAATTCATTGCAAAACACTGCTGTATTGACTACAATCAACATATTAGTTGTATGTGAAACAAATCTGGCCAAGCTACTTAATCATCAGGACTCTCAGTTTGGTTGAACTTCCCAGATGACACACACCTTCAATGTGGATGATAATTTTTCATGGACCCAGCTTCAGGTGCAGTTGGAAGTTTAAGATTATAAATTGATATTTTTATTTATAAAGTTCTTTATGAAGAGATTCAAAAATACTTGTAGGTGTCAAAGAAAGGGATATTAGATGTTTTTCAGAAACTATAGTTTGGAAATTTGCACAATCCATAAAGATTTTCTCTATATTAGCTATTTTTTCTATAAAGTAAAATAATAATTAGAATACAGAATATTCATTTGCTGTGATAAAACATAATAAAATGACAGCTGAGAGTTGAGTATGCTAGTGCATGCCCCTATTGTCTGCAAATTCAGGAGGATTGAGTCAGAGACTTGCCTTAGCTACATTATGGAGACCTGTCTCAAATAACTGAATAAATTAGTTAATTAAAATAATTAAAATACCAGTTAAAATTCTTATTGGCTGACCTTCTGTAATAAATCCTTCAGCTTGGGAGTCAACATTTTAATTAATATCATAAACCTAAAATGTGATTAACAGATGAAACAAAGATAGTTGCCCATTTTAAGATATTTAATAGCCACTGGCTTTTCTTATTTAATGAAATACCCAAAGTTTGATTATTTCAAATGGAAACCATCTAATGAGCAAATTATTGGGGCTTTGGCAGTGTACGCTATGTTCTTCTGAATAATTTGGTGTCTCATGTAATTGTTTGTGAATTTGCAATTTGGCTATGTGTTGACTTTTCTCAAAGCATTTCTTGTTCAACAATTAATCTCTCCTTTGTGTAGTCCTATACTTCAGTTTGTTACTGAGCAGTCCTTCAAAAGGACAAGCACAAACATTCAAATCCTCTTGAAGTCCAGACTCAAGCATACTATTATTTCTGCTGGATGCTACTTGCAAAACCGAAATCTCAAAGAAAGGATCGAGGACTCTCAAAGAAAGGATTGGTAAGTCAGAGAGACTCGAGATGTCAAAGTAGATAGTTACATAAGTAGAAATACCCTGGCCAAAGAATCTCTTTTAATTATGGAGTCTGTGGATATTCTAGCTAAATACATAGACATTATATCTCGAATACAGGCTCATGATCAAAGTACAGCTTTCTGAGTTTTGTTTTGGCTGTGGTACACTGATAATTCCTGACCAATATACTCTAGGGTCATTAATATTTGTTACAAACAAGAACATTGAGACCCAACTGTATTTAACTCTTCCTTGTCCAAACTTTTTACTCTCTCTGTCACATTTCAGGAAGTAGTTTCACTCCTACTCTGTATCCTGAATTCGACTGTATAGAGATATTGGGGTTGTGATGCTCATATCAGCATTGGATTCTTGTATCAATATCATAGACTGAGTCCCTTCCCTCTAGGATCAAGAGCTCACTGGCTTGATCATATTTGGCCCAGAAGTGGTCTCAGTCGATTACTTGGGTCTGATTACTGCAACTCAAAGTGGCTGTATCTTTTCCAGTAACTGGTTATCAGAACAGGAAGAGGTGTTAATTCTTCAGAGTGAAGTTGAACCAATAAGACAAGCAGACAGAAAGGAGTTTGCATATAAACTCCTGGCCTTCTTTTCCAATCCAACAAAATGCTTCACAGAATCAGGAAAAAAAAAAAAAAAAAAAAGAACATACACAAATACACACATAATCAGCCAGGTTTCTTGTCCTTTGTGAATGTCTTGAAAAAGCATTGCCTTATGTTGGATCTTTTCTTCTTCCTTGTCTAAAATCTCCCCGCCTGGAGCCAAACCCAGGAAATTATCCACTGTTCTGGAAAACCTAGTCAGTTAAAGTACAAGGTTAAGAAAAGACGTTCGTGGTCTCAGGTCCCAGGAACTTAAAGAACTTCTGGTATTTCCCGAAAGCCAGTTACCATAGTGGGATGGTCTTAGGCTATGAGGATACGATAGTGGGATAGCCTTAAGCAATGATCCTTGCCGTTTTGCTATACTTTTATAACCTGGTGCCTGAAATTAAAATTTGAGAGCTTGATCAAAACCCTCAACTTACTCTCTTTCTTCGTGCTCTTATCCTTTCATTTGTCCGCTACCTCCCTAGGTCCTCATTGAATTCCCACGGGTCGGGGCATCTCCCTTTCCCTTATTTTTGATTCCAGAGATTACATCATGTCCAAAGAGCACGTCTATGAAATATTCTGGCTCTAACATTTATTTATTTATTTATTTATTTATGTATTTTTGGTGATGGGTGGTGGTGGGGTGACTTAGGATAAAACACAGAAGCATGAAAAACTTGTGCATTTGTTATTTTCTGCTAAGTAAACATATTGTTAGAGGACTTGTTAGCTTTGAATTTTGTCCAACAAATAAATAATGCGTGTATTTCCGAATAGTCTTGATTGACTGGAACATATTGTGGTTTGTTGTTCTGCAGAAGCTTAACGTTTTATCTCCTGTGCTTTGGGACAGATTGGCAGAGTTACCTAGCTAGATATCATCTGCAGCCTGCCTACAGCAAAGCCAGTTTGAGCAAAAATATTCCGTTAAGACATTTTTTAACTTATAAAAATTGACTATTTTTACTGGCCCATCATGGTGACAGAAATTATAATGGCCTATAATTACAAATAAGTACAAACCCAGGGTGAAACCTTTATGCTCTCTTCCCCTTTGTAATGATACAATGTAAGTTAAAAGTTGAAATCATTATATCATGTGACTAATTACACTTTAAGTAATATCAATTTCTATAGCAGCTAATTTTTCACTAGAGCCAAACTAGTACATTAACATCAAATGTCCAAATAATATAGTCTGTTCATATCATGGACTTATTTTCCTACCGCTTGCTCTCTTTAGAGAATTTTATGATGCTTGATTTTTAAAGATAGATTTTAAGTGTTGTTGTTGCTGCTGCTGTTTTATCACATGAAAGGATCATTCACATACTAGTTTTGACTTTGTGGTTTTCCAGGAGTCACAAACAATTAAAATAGAATATTGCTGCAAAACACACAGTACTTTTCAGAAACACCACAGCAGACTGATATAACCAAGTATAAGTGAAAATAGAATACTTTCAAAGACTAATGCTTTTATCATTATTTATAATGTATGTACAAGTACACACAGACAGACACACACAAGCTGCAATGTTCATGGGAGGTTAGAGAAGAACACAAGCTTATCAATTTTCCTTCAGTGTGTGACTCCTGGGACTTCAAATTCTATTTCTTTGGGTTGTTCTTGCATCTAGTCATACTTATCTATGCATCTACTTGCATTTATTTCTCATGTGTTTCCTCCTGACAGTTTTATTTTCATCATCTGCTTTATGATTTTTAAAGATTATTAGATTGCATAGAGCTGGAGAGATGGTTCAGTGGTTGGTTAAGAACCCTGGGTTCAGTTTCCAGCATCCACATGGAGGCTAACCCTAGTTCCAGAGGATCTGATAGTCTCTTTTGCCTTGCAAGAACATTGCACACACATGGTGCACTGTCATACATACAGGCAAAATGCCATACAATAACATAAAAAGAAACACATCTTTTAAAGTATATTTAAAATAAGGTTGCTGTGGACATTTTACCAATTATAGACAAATTTGGTTTTAGCCCTTAGCCTTAAGTCCTAGTTATTGTAATATATGTTTCTTACTTTTACATTTTGATTATGTTTCTGTTTATTACTTTTATTTTTTATTTCTATCAATAAAATCTTTTTCCCCACCTTTTCAACTGCAGAAGTTCTGGCTCAATTTAATGTAATTTAAGAATGGCGATGATAATGATGATGCCTATGCCATGGTGCACAAATAGAAACCAGAAGACAACCTTCTAGCATTAGTTCTCTCCTTACACCAGAGGTTCTTTTCCTGCATCAAACTCAGACTGTTGTGCTTGCATAGCAATTACCTTTATTTACTAAGTGATGTCAGTTCCCACCCACTTACCATTTTGAGAGCTTTCTTCCCAACCCTGGACTTTCATTTTCCAGAGATTTTAATGTAAAAGAATATAACTTTTGTTATTCCTAAGGTATCATTTGTAGGGCTCTTTGTTATATAAGATGATGTAATTCTAAATTGATACATGTTAATTATAGAGGACATGTATGCCATACATATATATATATATATATATATATATATATATATATATATGTGTGTGTGTGTGTGTGTGTGTGTGTGTGTGTGTTATGATATATATGTGTTATGATATACATATTATAACATTGAATTATCATTCAAAAAACAAGGTATAAGAGAAATATATCCACATTTAATTAATAAACCTTCATGTGTTTTTTTCTCATTCATATTATATCAACTATGCAGAACATATAATGGGGAAATACACTATAATTCAATAAGGTAAAACTAATTGTTGTGCAAGAAGAATTGCTCAGACCTATAATCCCAGGACTCTGGAAGCTGAAACAGAAAGTTTCAAAAGTCCAATGCTAGCCTGAGCTATGGACTCAGACTCTGCTGATATAAAGAAGCAAGTAAGTAAATGAACAGATAAATAATTAGTTTAAAAGTGATTGTAATATTTTGACCTCATATTAACTGATAGGAAAGCATAATATAAGCTGATATTTCCAAAGAGGAAAAATGTGGCATATAAACTAGAAATTTTGTTAGCAAAGAAAAATGCATTAAAACATACTGTAAGTATTTTAATGATGTTTATTACTTTATTTTGTCCCACTATCTTTGATTTATGGATTTGGAAATTTTGTTATTAGACACAAACAAATCTCACATGTTATAAATTTCTTACATATTAGTCTTACCAGAATGCTTTGTGCCGTAAGGTTTTCTTTGTCTGATATTATACCAACCACATCAGATTTCTTGGGAAAGAAATCGCTTCATTTTCTTTTAAATGCTTTTATTATTATACTAATGGTGTTTATTGTGTACAGAAAATATAGTTGAATTTCATTTCTTTTCAAATATCACCATTTAACAGCTCTGTAATTAGACTGAAGAGTTACTCCACAATAGATAACCCAAGCCTGACACTGTAAATCTGGCCTAATTCCCCTGGCTGGGAGGTCATCAGCCCTAGGGGATTACCTACTCATGGAAAGCTCAGTGCAGTTATGAAGTTGGGAGTTCTGGGAGGAGGTGGAGATAGAATGGAGGATTGATACAATCTAATTACATTAGCAAATAACACATTTTTTAAAACATCACAAGGCCCACATGGGGTTCATGCCTTCAATTCTAGTACTCAGGAGTCAGGCAGCCTTTCTAGGCTAGTGTGGTCTACACAGTAAATTCTAATAAAATCAGACCCACATGGTGAGACCCTGCCTCAAAACAAAAACAACCAATCAACCATCCATCCAACCAACCAAACAACAACAGCAAAAACACACAATATTCAAAATATTCAAACCATCTACCTTTAATATGATTGCTTATGCATTTATATTCAGATCTGTTACCATACTTGCTTCCTACATACTAAGTATATTTTAGTTTTCTTTCCTCTCTTATTTTTTCCACATTAAATAATTATAGTTTTGCTATTCTACTTCTCTTACAAAATTTCTATTGGAGTTTTAAATCAGTAGCTTCTAGTTATTTACCGGAGTCTAAATATAACAATGACTTTCTCCTTTCTTTTTATTTAATGGTGCTTGGATTGTAACTCACAAGATCACATATCTACCACTGAGCCATACTACCCCTACTGATTTTTGACTGGATATGATCATTGGTGCTTTAAAGCACTGGGTTATAATTTTTTCCTCCAGTGAGGACATGCCTTTGTTTTTGTATGTCAACGATGTTAGGATTGCCAACCAATCAGGCATGGAGCTGTTTCATCGTGATCAGTCACTCTTAAGGCTGACCTATTTACTATTCCTTATTATTCTTAAATTAGATGTCTTTGAGGCCATTCGTTCTTCACAGGCGGCAATCAGAAATCCCCCTTCCACATCTGAAGCCTATGAAACTTTCAGAAGCCCTAAGGTTTTCAGCTTCCTCAGACACCACTATTTACTACATCTTTTCTCCTCAGGTGTATTCTGCCTTGCTTCTGAGTCTAGCCAAAGGCAGTGCTAGGTTTTCAAATGCACAGAAATAAGTACTAACTTCCTATATGACTAGAGGCAGTGCATACTTTTTATCTTAGGACCCTGTGGACCAAGAATCCCATTTCATAAATTTCCCCTCGATTTGTAAGCAGAAAAGATCTAAATTAAACTTAGTAAACAGCCTTATACTAAAAATCTCTTTCAGTCAGGCTATACTGATCATTGCTTTCATTCTACAGATAAATATAATACCTTGTCTGTGGAAATTTTAGACTAGTTTCCTAGGACTGCTATACAAACTGATTGACCTAAACAAAAGGGATTTATCCTTCTAGTCTGGAGGTCAGCAGTATGAAATCAGTTTTATCAAGGTTGGTTCCTTTGGGAGACTGTGAGAGCCCATCTGCTCTATTTCTCTTCGATAGCTTCTGGTGGCTGTTGGTGGTCCTTAGCATTCTTTAGCGTGCAGCTGTGACATTTTAACCTCTGCTTCTGTCATCAGTGCTGTATGCCTCTATGTGGGGCAATGGGCTTTGAGAGGCAGCTGGGTACATGGTCGAGCTCAGGTCTTGAACCCCAGATAATACCCTAATGGGACATAGGTGTTTGGCCTTGCTCCTGGGCCCTGGTTCCTTTCATAATCCACAGCCCCTCCCAAAGAAAGGTTTGTGGCCTTAGGTCATGTAGCACAGGTAGCACAGGTAGCACAGGTAGAGGGCATGACTACAGGCCACAGACCCTCAAGAGATCTCCATATTAATGAGATACCTAAAGGCCAGAGGGAGTAGTCAATTAAGCATTCCTTCCCAGACCCTCCTCCTACTTACAAAGTATTTAACCTCAGGCCTGCCCTGAGGACATGGGGTACAGCTTCATCCACTTTCTGCCATGACAATAAACCTTTTAAAACCATGGATTTCCTCTTGTCTTTGGGGCCCCCCTGCTGTGGAGAACCATACAGGGGGCCTTCAACCAAAGAGCCGAAGCCTAATCTCCCGATGGAGGGCTTCTCTGTGTTCCAGACATGGAGGACTGCCAACTCAACTCAAGCAAGCTAGACGAGCCAGCCATGATCCAGCCAAGTGAGTTGCCTCGATCAAGAATCTCACTACCCCGAGTGGTGCTGCCGGAGCTTCTCTCCCTTGTTCCCCTTTGTAGGCAGCCGTGTTTACAGTTGCAAAGTCGTATGACTAGCACCTGACAATGTAAGCAGCTGGCTTCCAGAGTGGCCAGCTCAGCTAAACTGGTAAACAAGTCCTTTGAGCATGCGTCCGCCTCGAGCCCTTCCCAAGAGGGCTTATGCTAATGAGGTATTGGCAGCTGAACCTATCCTGAGAGAACACATCACCCAGCCCGCCTTGGGCAGTTATATAAGCAGCTCATTTTCTGCTGCTTGGGAGCCCAGCCCATCCCCTTCCTGGTCCAGGTCCCCGGCCATACATCCCCGTCCAGTTCCCCGTCCCTAAGTCAAGAGTCGTTCCTGGAATAAAGCTGACTGAGAAGGATCCGTGTCGTGTCTTACTTGCTGGCCAAGGCGGGCGCGACACCCCTTGGCTGCAGTTGGTCCAGTCCATAGGCCCCCAGTCTCAACTCTTCCATCGCTCCCAGTGGTGCCTGGGAGCCCAGGAGTCTGAGACCAGTTGATCGTCGAATGCCTTCTTGCTCAGAGATCCACACCCAAGAGCTTTGCCCCCGAGGTACCTCAGACTGAGATCTCCCCACACCCAGAGAAGAGTTCTGAGACTTCTCACAACCCGATGTCTGGCCCAGCACTTCGTGGAGTGAACTCAGTCAAATTCCTGCGCTTCTTCCCTCTGAGCGGTGGTTCCAGCTGCCTGGGGTGGCAGACACTTGTGAACCACAGCTCAGCCCAACAGGACCCATGCATGTGGGCACCACAGCCAGGCATCTCTATGTCTAAATTTCTCTCCTATTATAAGGAAATCAGTGACATGAACACAGGCTACCTTAATTCATTGTGACCTTATCTTAACTTGCTAGCACCCAGAGATACCCCATTCTACCAGGGGATAGGTTTCTTACATATATTTTTGAAGAACACAATTCATCTTAAAAAAACAATTAAGTGCCAGATGGCTGTCATCTTGGAGTTCCCTCATTCTTCTTGCATATAGAGCTTCCAGCTTTGTGGGAGCAATTCCCATAGTAATTACTAATCAGAATAAACAGCACTAAGTAAGAAGTGTTCTGTCACATCTCTGTTAGGGAGAGTGACAAGGTTTAGTGGATAAAGAAACTGACCTTTCAACATCATGAACCCTTTGGATTCCTTCCTCTGTGACATACTAGGTAGTTTGGGCATTCCAATTTCATTTATTGTAGATCACTTTTGAATCTGGTTTATTCAACCAACAAAGTAATTTGTCAGAACTATTTTTAAGCCTTTCAAGTTGAAATGATGAATCCAGACACTTTTTTTATTCTATTCAAGACTGCTCTGTGACCACTTTCCCCTTCAGATCTAGTGATCTCTAATCACTAAAGTCACTGAACTTGGAGATAGGACCTTTAGAATGGTCATTAAAGATAAGCAAGGGAATAAAGACATGGCCATAATCCTACAGAGCAGGTGTCCTGAGAAGAGGAAGAGACTTCAAAGAATTTTCTTTTTCCAGCACATACCTCTAGCGGAAAGACCATTGAAAGCAGAGTGAGAGAGCCCTCACCCAAATCCAAGCCTGATGGAACCTTGATCACAAAACCCAAGTGTGTTAAAATTCTGAGGAAATAGATTTTGTTATTCAAGTTCTCCTATCTTCTCAGATATTTAAGTTCTTTTGTCTTTGGGACATTCTGTTGTGGCAGCCTAATACAGGCTGGCATTGATAAACTCTGTACTTAATATTTTTTTCACTTTGACCCTGTATTTTTAGGATTGAAAGAAACACATATTTCCCAGGTGTTTGACCAAATAAATGAGAGAATCACGCAACTGCAGGCCTTCTTCCAAGTTGTTCTTTGATTTTTTTTTTTGAGACAAGGTCTGTCATAGCCTAAGTTCTAATTCCCAGTGTAGCTGAGGATGATCTTAAACTCCTATTCCTCCTGCCTCTGTCTCCCAAGAGATGGGTGACTGGCAGGAATTGCTGTACCTGACAAAACTGTGCTGTTTTTTATTTTTTTGGTTTTTACACTGGGACTAAAGTATAAGTAGAAGTAGGGATGCAAGGATAATTGTGGGCTAAGTCTAGAAGGGAGTTATCAGTGCCTTATAGGTCAACCACTTCACTGCAGGTCAATGCAGGTTGCTGAGAGCCTGACCCTCTCAGAAGGTCTTAGAAGAGCTGATTCTACTGGTGAAGCAGAACTTAGAACAGTGAGAGATGCTCTGCCTTCTTAGGAGCTTCTCATAGGATTGCACTTCAGGTTTAAGATCTCATTCTTCCCCACAAACAAGTTCTCAGTTTATTCCTAGAGGTGCTGTGAGACTGGGAATTTAGTTTGCATACTTCAGCACTGGCAAGAAGAAACCTGGGTTTGCTTTTTAGAAATCACAATCCTTTAGCTACAAAAGATAAACATTCTTTCAGGCCAGACAAAAGCACTTTTCCATCCTCTCTGTGGACATTGATATGAAAGTTTAAATCCCTGAGTTTGTTCTTTTCGTCCTTTCTCCAGCACAGTTAAGAAAAAACCCATCAGTCCTTTTATATTTTCTGGTACAGCATATTTTATGGTACCAAATATATGTTCATGCAAAACCATGCCGTCCATATGCAGATACTTTATGCATCTCCAATTCTGTAGTCCACTGTTGACATCAAGTGCCTTCTTAATCGCTAGAAATGTGCTCACTAGCATCTTGAACTCTAATTTTAGTTCTGTAACACTCAAAGCCAATTTAAAGAAGTCATTTATGTTCCTATTGCTCTGCAATTGCATTTGGTACAAAAAAAAAAAATCTGTATCTTTGACTTTAATCAAAGGAAATCATTAGTATCTACCTCTAGATATTTCTTTATTCACATCAGAATTTCTTTAAAGTGACATTATTTGTGATTTGGTGACATAGATTATTTTGTGAATTGTAGGGATTTTACCAGTATACCTAGTCTCTACTTATTAGATATCAATAGAAAAAGGCATGCACCCACACTGAATCAGAATCAGAACAATGTCTAGACATTGCCAAATGTCTGAGGGACAAAATTGACTCCTGGTAAAAACCACCAGTATGTCTATCCCTATCATCTATGTTTACTTCTCACTTCTGTATCTTTCTGAGACAGAGATTTGTTATATAGTACTGAGTTCATGTGATTTATTGAAGCTGGATATGTAGTCTCTGTATGACTAGTTTTTTCCATTTATTGTCAAATCTCTGCTGGTTAGTTTTTGTCAACCTTACGGAAACTAGAGAGAGTTGGGAAGAGGGAACATCAACTGAGGACTTGACTCTATCACATTGGCCAGTAGGCAAGTCTTTGGGGGCATTTTCTTGATTAATGACTGATGTGGGAGGACCCATCCCACTGGGGCCAGTTCCATCCATGGACATGTGGTCCTGGGTTGTATGTAAAGGCAAATTAAGTGAACCACGTAGAACAAGCCAGTAACCAGTTTTCCTCCATATTCTCTGCTTCTTTTCCTGCCTCCAGGTTCCTGCCTTTTGTCCCCTTGATGACAGATCATAACCAAAATATGTGTCAAATTAATAAATTCTTCCACAAGTTGTTTTTGTTAGTGTTCTTTAATCACAGTAACAGAAATCAAATTAGGAGACATCCCAGGTCCCCTGGGATGGCACCCAAAAATGGAGGCCCATAAACGGGATGAAACCACCTTGTGATTTTGGACTTGGTAATAATGCTGTCTAGCAGAAGTGGTGACCTTTGTCATGAAGTTAAAAACATATATCTGATTCAAGAGTCTGAAAAACTGAAGAAGGATCATGAGGTTTTAAGTAATTTTCAGGGTCACATGTTGCTTCACATCAACAGTGTGAGACAACAGAACAACACACATGGGCTTCAAAATAGGCAGCTCTTCCCATCTAGCCAGTCCATCCCAAGTAGTCCACTATTTCACTGGCCCAAGTCCAAAATGAACAAGGGGGTGCAGATATAGATGGACAGTAAAATTTTACAAGTTGACATATTACAAACTATTACAAGATAGTTTGCTCAAAGCAGAATCCAAAGTCAGCCAAGAGTCAAGTGAAAGTATTGATCAAGCTGGGACAAGTTGCAATTACAAAGATTAATCACAAGAGAAATGGTGAGTTTACACAAGTCAAACACATATTAAATATCTAGGATAGTCCAGAACTCCTTAAAACATGTTTTTTCCTTTTTAGAGAGGTCACAATAATGGATCCAGCAACTGTGCCTTGTGGGGCTGGGACAAAGACTGCAAAAGTAACTGTAGAATTATGTGGTTTGAATATGGTTTATCATCACCAAAACTCATGCAGAAACCTGGTCCCTCCTGTGGCAGTGTGTGATGGTGGTGGAAACGTTATGTAGCATTTTGGATCATAGAGCCATTCATCTTGAGAGGGCCTAAAACTGCATTGCAAGGGGGAGATAGCTTTTGTGGGACTTAAATGACAGTGTTTACCATGAAATCAGGTTGTTGCTGACTTTTGTGTTCTTTGCTCACCTGAGCTTCCCATGTGATCTCTTCTGGGCACACTTGTTTGCTTCTACTTATGTTTCTCTGCCAACTTGTGAAGCAATTTGCACTGCTCTAGTAATACCTGATGAGGAAAATCAGCACCCAACATATGGTACTGTTTCTTCTCACATTGATATTACCAAATCCAAGAATGGAAATGGGAGTGATATAACTTGCTATTAACACTAATAACATACTGGTAAAAGTCTTACTTTCACTACAGTTAATTCAGGCAGATTTAGAGACCTTAGTTTTAAAGGGAGGGATGCTTTATAAGGTGTATTGGTTCTTTTCATCATCCCTCTGACCAAATAGCTGTCATAAACAATGTAAGAGAGAAAGTTTATTGCAGCTCATGGATTCAGAGGGTTCAGTGTTTGCTTCAAAGGGCTGCTTTGCATTTGTAGCACACCAGCAATATCAGGGTGGTGGGTACATGGCAAGACTAGTGAATGGCAAGTGTCCAACACAATTGCTGCACTTTTACTATGAAGGGTGATCAAAACTGGAAGCAATGTTCCTTCATTTCTTCCTTTCTTTTTTTTTTTTCTTAAGTAAAATTTGTCAGCCATGGATAAAGTCATCACAAGGCCTGTGTGGGTAGGGACAGTCACCATCTGACTGTAATTTGCAGGTGATTATAGAACACATCATTCCTTAAAAGTATCCATCACAAGGCAAGGGCCTCTTCTGGGTGATTTCAGTGCCCTGTAAAATATCTTAGTGGAAAAAAAAAACTGTTTTCATCTAGGATGTTAGTCATTTCTATCCAGATGCATATTAATCACATTGAATATTTCTTGGGTAATGCCTAAATGAAAAATTCACAAGTTATGAGAGTTTTGTATGGGATGGGTGAATAATCATTATACAGCTAAGAGTAAGGAAGTGGGGTTTAGAGGATTATGACAGGAAAAAGTAGGGAACAGACTAGGTGAAGGGAAGACTAGGATTGGATGAGCCATTTGATCAGATAGTGTATGATAAGGATTCTGGCAGCCCAGATGACAGTGCTGCAATTATAGCCCATAAATGATGATTCTCTTGAATAAGAGAAAGAGTATGTGAAGCAAATGAAATAGGAAGGTATCTTTTTAAAGTTTTAGTAATTACACTGTTTTGATTTCCCCTCCTCCCTTTCTCTCTCTCTCTCTCTCTCTCTCTCTCTCTCTCTCTCTCTCTCTCTCTCTCTCTCTCTCCTCTCTCTCTCTCTGTCCCCGTGTGTGTATGTGACCCATATACCACAGCCTGTGTATGAAGGTCAGAGAACAACATTTTAGGAGTCATTTTTCTCTATCTGCTTTGTCCTTGAGGCAGGAGCACTGCATATACAACTTGAAGCTGATTCTCTCATCTCTAGCTCCAATTTTACCTTGGGGGGACATGGGTCCTATTACATTCTGGAAGAATTGAATTCAGGTAGGCAGGTTTACATAGCAAGTTCTTTCAAAGCTGAGCCATCTCCCTGTCCTGACTTCTTCCCTTTTTCTACCCCATGCTTTCTCTCTAGTCTCTTTGATGATTGCCTTCGCCACTTTCTCTGTTACCCTCCTAACACACTCATTCTACCCAAGCCTGCATAAATAGCTCATCATCTCCAGCTTCACTCATTCTGCTCCTGTTTTCCTATCAAAATTCTTTACATCCACTTCCTGACTCTTTGCTGCGTGATGCTTACTCAACCATCCCATAGAAAACTCTCACACCTATGACTTTTTCATTTAAGAATTAGGCAGGAAATATTCATTGTGATTAATATGCATTTAGATGGAAATGACTAACAAGCATCCCAGATGAAAACAGTTTTCTTCTCAGTGGGTTATTTTAAAGGGTGCTGAAATCACCCAAATGAGGCCCTCTTCTTGTGATGAATACTTTAAAGCAATGATGAGTTCTATAATTACCTGCAAATTATAGTCAGTTGGTGACTGTCCCTACCCACACAGGCCTTGGGATCATTTATCCAGGGCTGGCAAATTTTACTTAAGAAGAAACAGGAGGAGGAGCAAGAGCGGGAGGAGTAGGTGGAGAAAGAACGTTGTTTCTAACCTTGATTACACTTAATATAGCAAAAGTGCAACCAATTGACATGCACCTTTGCCATTCACTAATCTTTCAGTGTTGCAGAAGTTGTTGGTATGCTACAAATGCAAAAAAAAAAAAATCTTTTGATTCACAGTAATGAGGAATGAGCATAGCTACTTTTTCTTGTGGGCCTGGGTAAGGATCCCAAGATTTTATTTACAATACTATGATTTGACTATAGTTTGTCCTCACCAAAACTCATGCAGAAATGTAGTTCGTACTGTGGCAGTGTTTATCAGTGGTGTAAACTTTAGGAAGTGTTTTGGATTACAGAGTGATTTGTCTTGAGAGAACCTAATGTCCATATTGTAGGAGTGAGTTAGGGTTTGTGAGATATAAATAACTATGCTTATCATAAAAGTAGGTTGTTGCTGAGTTTTGTGTTCTTTGCTTACCTGAGCTTCCTGGTTTTAACTCCAATTTCTTCTGAACACACTCCTGCTTCTCTGCCAATTTGTGATGCAATTCGCACTGGTATAATATTACCAGATGAAGAAAATCATCATCTAATGATATAGAGTACTGTCTTTCCCCCCCTACACTGATATTCCCAAATCCAAAAGTGGAAATGAGAGTGGTACCTCTTGCAAAAGGGTGGATATATTTTAGCTCAAGGCTTCAGGGTCTCCATTGTGCCTCCTTACTCCCATGTGATTGGACAGAATATTATGGCAGTTGAAAGATCCATATCTCATGTCCAAAAAGAAGTAGAAAGTGGAGTATAGGAAGGGCCTGTTGGTATCAGGCTCTGAACCCAGTGATATCACATCTAGACAACAACCACCACACATTCCCAGAATACACTTGGTTCTCCTCCCACCTTTACCTGCCAGAGGTTATGTCACTATCCATATAAATAGGCAGAGCACCCTGACCCCCCACTCCTGCAGTCACATTTGCCCTTACATGGAACTGTTTGGCCTGGTGTGGTCTGTTGTGAGCTGTGCATCCAACAACATTGGTGCCCAAGACTTCGGGAAGCGCTACTCAGGGAAGCTGTGGAGTCAAGCGGCTGTTGCTGCCTGGTATGACATGACCATGAAGCCATAATTGCCACTGGATGTTGTGACTGCGCAGGACTGACTCCATGTGAATTGCTGCCACTGCCACTGCCACAGCAACCACTGCCTGCAGTCACTGCTACACCACCTGGACTGCATCCACTGCCACCTGCTGTCACTGACAGCATTGCCAGACCATCGCCACCTGTCTTTGTGAGACTCATGAACTTCTACCACATGAGCTGTGCTGGTGCCATGGGTTAGGCAGTCAGACAGGCCCACATTGACCACACAGTTCCACATTTTCCTGCTACCAGATTGCCACCAGATCCTCCACACCTACTCATTGGAAGGTCAGTCATTGGGAAGAACCCTAATTTCCCAGATAGGGCCTGGCCAGCCTCTCTTTTGGGATAAGGGGTTGACATTTCACAGCCAAGGTCCTTATGACTAGCCTCCCAGCTGACATACAGGATAGGACATCGACCCTTGGGTGACTACATCCCTTGAAAGTGGTTCTTGCACCCCTCCCCCTCCAGGCTCCTGCAGCCATTTAAAGAAACCCCTGGGTCAAGGGTAGGGATGCTTTCTAGTAAGTCTGGGACTTACTGTGTATAGCCTCTAGGCTGCCTTTGTGAGACTTAGGCCTGTAGCCTGGCTGGAAGTTTTGGTTATTGAATTATTCTCAGGATGCTGGTATGAGTAATTCAATAACTCCTCAATGGGTGCTTTGATGTCTTCGACCATATCTCCAGGCACCCCACTGGGATGTCTCCTAGAAAATCTCAAATCTCTGAAGTTAAAGCATGACTCAAAGACATCAAAGCTAGCTCACCTCTGCAATAAGGTCTGGATTCAATACCCATTAGATAATTGTTCCAAATGACCACATAATGGCATACTAGATCCATTTATTTTAAGGGGTCTTAATACATACTGCCAGTGCTCTGGTAAATGGAAAGAGGTTCCATATATTCAAGCACTCATCTATCTTTGCTCTAATCTCTATGTGCACCTCTTGTTCCCCAACCCAACTTCTCTTAGCCATAAAACCTACACAACCTCCACTAGATGAGATTACAACCCTGGATCTAGCTAACAAATGGCCTCCCTTCTGCCACAGACCTGCTTCCACTCCGCTAAAAACCCAAACTGCCTCCTCAGTTTCTACTTCACACCAAAATACCCCAGAGCCTACTAGCTCGACCTTTCCAGACCCTCTACCCCTCCTATCATGGGCTCTAAGGCCACAGCCAAATCCCCAAGTCCTTCTCCTCCAGGGACACCTGAACCAGCACTGGTCCTTCCTCTAAGGAAGTTGTTGGGGTAGATGGCTTTGTCAGAGTACATGTTCCTTTCTTGCTGAGTGAACCTTCTCAAATAAAAAGCAGACTGGGTTCCTATACCTCTAACTCCTCTGCCTTTATTAAAGAGTTTCAGTACATTACTCAGTCTTATAGCTTGACTTTCCACAATGTACATATGATTCTTACTAATAACTTGTTTCCTGAGGAATGCAGGCAAGTTTGGGAGCAGGCAAGAACACATGCAGATGAAATTCATCAAACAGATGGAACATATCCAATTGGATCTGAAGCAATGCCTGACCAGGATCCTCAATGGAATTATAATTCTGAAGGTGGTATCTTAGCCAGAGATAGATTTGTAACATGCCTTTGGCAGGCCTCAAAAGGCAGCCTTAAAGCCAGTAAGCTTCGAAAAACTCCAAGAGGTTGTCCAGAACAAACAGGAAAATCCATCTCAGTTTTCAGAATGCCTCACAAAGACTTTATTGCAGTATACTAATCTGGACCCTGAAAACCCAGAAGGTAAACAACTTCTGATGACCTAGTTTTTTCACAGAGCTATCCTGACATATAAGCCAAACTTAGGAAGCTGGAGAGGGGACCCCTAACTCCTCAGGCAGAAGTCTTAGTGTTGGCCTTCAAGGTATACCATGAGAGAGATGAGAAAGCCCGCAAACAAAAATACCATATGCTGGAAAAGGCTGTCCAACCTGTCCCAGCCACTGCCCCAGACTCCTGGTCTTCTAAGGCTTGGAGACCACAAGGCTCCTGCTACAAATGTGGTCAACAAGGTCACTGGGTAAGAGCTTGCCCTAACTTCCATAAGTCAAGGGGCCATGCCCTAGATGCCATCAAAAGGGACTGTCAGTTGCCCTCATGTTGTGCAAAACAGAGGGACATCACTCCCAGATAACCCTCCAGATGGTCTTCTAGACTTGGCTACAGCTGACTGAAGAGGTATGAGCTCCCTTGACCTGACGGCTGCCATCACTAGCAGGGAGCCCCAGGTAGAGATCATGGTATTTGGGTGGCCCCTCTCTTTCCTCTTGGAAACTGGGGCCACTTGCTCAGTCATGATAGAGTTTTGAGGACCTACTTCCCCTTCTTGCTTTCCTACTGCCAGGGTAGGAAGACAACCTTACCTTCCTCATCAGACCCCACCACTTAATTGCATTTTTAGGGGTGTACCTCTCACCCATTTCTATTTAGTAGTGCTGACATGTCCTGTCCCCTATTGGGAAGAGATCTTTAGCTAGATTGGGAGCCTCTATTTCCTTTGCTCCCTCATTTGCCTAAACCCTTTGCTCCTTCTTCTAGGCAGTTAACCTACTAACCCTAACATACTGTTCCTTTTACCAGCTTCTCAGATAGATCCCTGAGTCTGGGACATCTAGAAATCCTCTGTTGCTAAACATCATTCTCCTGTTATCATCCAATTACTGAACCCTACCAGGTACATCACCCAAGCTCAATACCTCCTCTCTCTCTCTCTCTCACTCTCTAGAGCCTCAGGGGATTTAAGCCTATCATTTCTGACCTCTTAAGGAAAAACCTCCTTCGACCCACCTCTTCCCCTTTAACACCTTATACTAGCAGTTAACTGCTAGTTAGTACGTATCGACTGGTTCAAGACTTCAGAGGCATTAATTCTGCAGTGGTCCCCCTCCATCCTGTTGTGGCTAATCCTTACACACTTCTTTCTACTATCCCCTCAGTGACTTCTCATTTCTCTGTCCTAGATCTCAAGGATGCATTTTTCTCTATCCCTCTAGACGCTCAGTCACAGAACATATTTGCCTTTACCTGGACAGATCCTAATACCCACTTTTCTACCCAACTTACCTGGACGGTTCTACTTCAGGAATTCTAGGACAGCCCACACCTATTTGGCCAAGCCCTGGCTTCTGACTTACTCTCTTTATTTCTCCCTAAATCTGAGACTATACTCTACATAGATGATGTCCTAGTCTGTAGCCACTCTCTAGAGATAAGCCAAACTGACATGTCTGCTCTTCTAAATTTCCTTTCCAGTCGAGGCTACAGGGTCTCACCTTCTAAAGTCCAACTGTCCACTCTTCAGGTCACCTATTTGGGAATAAAAATTACCCCAACCCACAAGGCTATTATTAGATAGAAAGAATCTGATTCAGTCTCTGTTTCTTTTACAAAGGAAGAGATATTATCATTCCTAGGAATGGCTAGCTTTTTGTGTTCCTGGATCCTTCCTTTTCCCTACTTTCTCATCCCTTATATTAAGCAGCCTTAGGCCCCACCCACGAACTTATTCTCAAACCTGTTACCAACCCTTTTCAAAGACTCCAACAGGCTCTGCTTACAACCCTAGAGTTGCATCTCCCTGACCTGACTCGTCCTTTTTCCCTCTACATAACTGAAAAGGAGGTATTTGCCCTTGGAGTCTTAGGTCACCAACTGGGACCCTCTTTTGCACCTATAGCAGAGTTGTCAAAAAAAAAAAAAAAAAAAACTAGATCTGAGCATCCAGGGATGGTCACTCTGTATTTGTACTTTAGCAGCCACTGAGGTCCTTATTCGAGAGCCAAAAAAACTAAACTTAGGGTCGTCTATAACTGTCCTCTCTTCTCAAAACCTACACGTCTTAACTTACAGAGGCTTACAGACTCTACCTCCCTCCAGGGTTCTTTCTCTTCAGGTAGTGCTAATGGAAGACTCTACACTCACCTTCTAATCATGCCCACCTCTTAATAGTTCCAATCTTCTTCCATGACCTAATACTAACCACTCCCTATCCCACTCTTGCACTGAAACTTTAGAAGAACTATTGCCGCATCCTTCACACACACACAGGAGGGCACATTGCCTCAAGTCATCCTATACCTGGTATACAAAGGTGCCAGAAAAGTTGGCTATGGCATAGTGTCAGACACCGAGGTGATGGAGGCACAGGCCCTTCCTGCTCATACCACCAATCAACAGGCTGAATTAATAGCCCTTACCTATGCCTTCCAATTGGCACAGAGACAATCCCTTAATATATACACAGATTCCAAATATGCTTTCCATATCCTTCTGTCCATGCCACTATCTGGAAGGAGTGTGGGTTACTTACCAAAAGGAGAATTGTAACTAATACAAATCAAGTTATGGCCATGGTAAAGGCCTCCCATCTCCCCATAGCTATTAGGATTATCCACTGCAAATCCCACCAGACTGATGAGTGTATTGTCTCCAAGGGAAAAAAACTGAGCCAATGAGGCAGCTAAAGCTGCGGCCTTAGGGGCCTAGACTTGCCTCACCCTTCTCAGGATATCCTTACACTGCAATGCACATCCCTACCTTCACTCTCTGACACTTGTCAAACTCTGTCCTATCTTCATCAATTCTTCATTCTAATAGCAAAGAGTTGACTTATTTTGTTAAGACCTACCTACAGCCTACTCCTGAAGACTTAAGTTTCTTAAAATCTATCACTGCTTCTTGTAAAATCTGTCAGATGTCATACTCCTACTCAAGGTATCATAGCACCCCTTTTCCTACCCATCAGGCTAGAGGTTCCCTTCCTGGAATTGACTGGCAACTTGACGTTACCCACATGTCCACTGTCAAATGTGCCAAGTACCTCCTGGTCTTGGTGGACACCGTTCTGGGGTGAGTGGAGGAATTTCCCACAACTAACAAAAGGGCTCAGACAGTCTCTGTTCTCCTCCTCTGAGAAATCATCCCGATTTGGTGTCCCAGCCTCCCTTTCAGTCAGACAATGGTCCTGAATTCGCTTCCCAGATTCCTCAAATTCTATCTAAGGCCCTTGACATCTCCTGGCATTTTCATATTCCCTACCACCCTCAATCTTCAGGTAAGGTAGAGAGAACTAATCGTTCTTTAAAAACCACTCTTGTCAAGCTGTCACAGGAACTTCACCTTGATTGGGTAGAACACCTACCTCTGGCCATTTTCAGGCTACAAGCTCTCCCCAAGCGACCTCTCCTCATTTTCCCCTTTGAACTCATGTATGGACATCTGGTCCTAACCCCTTGTCTTTCACCTAAATGTTCTCCCCTCCTACAGAATCTACTCACCCATTACTTTGCCACTTCCATTCTCTCCTATGGATCTTTGTTGACCGTCATCTACCTCAACCCCACACTGTCTGCTGTCCACTGTCTGTCAACAATGGAGACCAGGTCCTTCTATCCCCTCCAACCATTGGCCCTCACCCCTCTCTCCTAAATGGCAGGACCCTTTTAAGGTAATTCTCATGACACAGTTGCTAAACTCAATGGACTCTCTCATTGGGTCCTCCTGTCTCATCTCAAACCTTCATCCCCCCCACCTAAAATTGACTCCTCTTCATATACATCAACCCTAATAGGACCATGCTCTGTTAAGCTCCAGAGGACACTGAGATCACCCACCTTGTCCCCAATCCCAAAATATGAGACTCCAATCTAGCAACTGAGCTCGACCTCACCAGATTAGGCATGAGTTTTGCATCTTCTTCCTGCTGTTTGTTTCCATCCAGGGTAGCCCTTACATCTGGAGATTCGAGGTTCAAAAGACTCCCACAGATAACAAACAGTCTTTCCAAATAGGGTCAAGAAACTGCTCCACAGCCGGATGCCAGGCACTGATCCAAATTGCTGTCATCCCTGTATCTGTTATCCCATCTAAATATTATGTTCTCTATACTTGCTTTCTCTTTGACCAGATAAAAGATTATTGTAGAAAATGGCCAGATGAATATGAGGGCTGCCCATATTGGTCTTGTCAGATACATATGCTATGATCACGGACAAATAATTTCTTCTACCGACACCACAAGACACTCTTTTTCTACATACAAGACCCATGGGATTACAGGTGGGAGACAGGAGTTGTTGGTAAGCTCTACTTGAGTAAGTATTATCCACATCCAGTGAAAATATGTTTCAATTGCTCAACCTCTAGATATTGGAAAAGTAGAGAAAATAATCAAATATTCTTCCAAGGTCCTTACTTCTTTGACATCACCCCTCATAAATGACACTAACTTGACATTTCGCCTTTTGCTATAGACCTTGACCTTGGCGTACCCAACACTTCAATGTCACCAGACTTGGTCACTTTAAAGATTGCTGGCTATGCATACCCCTTGGAAGTAACTCACAGTTGCCATTTACAGCCTCTCCAGTGATGCTGCCAAGTAACCTTACCTCACCTTTTGTCAGTTTCCCTGACTCTGATGATGCCATGACTCCACATCTTACCTCTATCCTTCTCCTTGGTGTGGCAAGCTGTTTTAAGACTTCCAGGACATGTTCTGTAGGAATGCTAAGCTCCCTAGACTGCAATAGAACCACAACCCTTGATATATCCTCTCTGCCACAGTGCCCTGCAGTCCAAAATCAATCCTTTGTGGCACTCAGGTATATCATCGCCTACCTGGCAGCTGGTCAGGAGTTTACACGTTGTACTCCTTTTCCCTGAAGTAGGAGTAATCTAGGGAAATTAGTCCCTGCCAATCCCAGTTGTAGATAGTAGCTGCCCGACATAAGAGGGCAGTTCAGGTCGTGTCACTCCTGGTCTCTGTGGGAATAGCCATAGATGCCGATATTGGAACTGCAGGGATAATGACTTCCATGACCCAATATGATAAATTCACTTCTGAGTTTAAAAGTGATTTTCAAGAAGTGTCTGAAAACATGCTTACTATCTAGAAACAGATCGATTCTTTGGCAGCTGCGGTGCTTCAGAGAAGATGGTGGCTAGGTGTCCTGACAGCTCAAGAAGGTGGTCTTTGCCTTCCTCCAAGAAGAATGCTGTTTCTATGTCAGCCAATTTGGGATAGTGAGAAATAAAATCCAGGAGCTACAGTCAGGCATGCAGAATTTCAGGGAACATGAAACCTCCAGTTCTGGGATTTTCGAAAACCCTATATGGAGGTAGATACTCCTTTTTGTAACACCTCTCCTAGTCATCTTCCTGGTTTTATTATTTGCTCACTGCCTCATTAATCTTACTTCTACATTGTTTCAATGACCAATGCAAAAAATTTGTAACTAAACTATTAATCAGTTTACTGGATTGCCAGCTGCTGTCCACAGAGGAACCTGATGTGAACATATACTAAGTGGAGCCCAGTGGTGAAAGTCAGCTATGCCCCAAAATGGACTACACTCCTACACAGCAGGAAGTAGTTTAAGAGACACTGGTGCCTCCACTCCCCTTTCACCATCGGTTTCCCCTCCCCTTTTTTCTTGTCTTTATGATAAGAAAAGGGAGGGACATCACATCTAGGGGACAACGCCACAAAATTCCCAGAATCCACTTGGCTCACTTCCCAACTTTACCTTTGAGAGGTTCTGTCGCTATCTATGTAAATAGGCAGATTGTTGGTATCAGGCACCAAACCCAGTGACATCACATCTAGGTGACCCCCCCACATCGTTGCCAAGGCAACTACCACACATTTCCAGAATCCACCTGGCTACCTCCTACCTTTACCTGGGAGAGGCTACATCATTGCCCATATAAAACAGGCAGAACCCCCGACCACATTCTCTTCATCTCCTCTTCATCTCCCCCACCTTTGCCTTATCTCCTGAATAAACCCCACTTGGAACTGTTTGGTCTGGTGTGGTCTTTTCCAAGCCACACGTGGACGTATATCACAGGGCACCCTGACCCACTTCTCTCTCTTCTCCCTCTTCTTGAAGTCACCTTTGCCCTTATTTCCTGAATAAACCTCACGTGGAACTGTTTGGCCTGGTGTGGTCTGTCTTGAGCCTCTCATCCAACAACAGGGCCACCATTTGTAACTTCAAGGCCATTATTCTAGTGATCTACTGCTTCCATTTATGCTCTAAATTCTTCTTTCCATCACCTCATAATAATATATCGATCAAATTAAGTATAACTGAATGGATTCAGGCAGTGACTAGGTCTGTGCCCTAAACATCTATTGCTTCCCAGGAGTTTCATAGCTGGAGAATATGGAGGACATTTCATGTTTAAACTATAAAAGTTAGGACTTTAAAAAATGAGTCCTCTGAGCTGGCAGTTGAGACTACTATAGAATCACTGTCTCTGATATGAAGTAGCAGAGAAGGGAGCTAATGTCTGGCTAATCTGATTGCCAAGGGTGAAACTGGTTTGATTCTACTATACAGTGGTTCAAGAACAATAGCTTCACAACTAGGAGATCTCTTGTTATGTGCCATGGCCAGAACAGCTATGGACATGAGAGAAACCTAGAAAGGAGAGTAGTGGTAGATAGGTACAAGACTCTGAGTTCACCTCAAGAATGAATGATTCTTGTTTTTCCCCACCACTGATTTAATAGTGTTTAGCTAGCTACTAGAAATAACACTGAAAGCAGAGCTTGGGGTAACAGTGTCTTTTTTTTATTCTTATCTAAGTTCTTCTTATAGCCTTGTTTTGCCAAGGAACATTCCTCCTAGTTTTATCTGGTGCCTGCTGGGTTTTCTGAAGTCAAAGGGCCAAGGGTAAATTGGGGTGGGGTGCAGTGGGAGTTGTTAGCATTTTGTTTAGGCTCTACCCCACAGTTACCTGGCAACATCCAGGTGTGTCTAACTCACTAGAAAAGGGCTACTTGCCCCTCCTCTCTCTCTTGCCTTCTTTTGCTCTGCTCTGTTAACTCACAATTTTACTATTTTTATTCAATTATTTGACTTCATAATGTTTTAGGAATTTGATTCCTTTCTTTGTGTCACCCCCCCACTTCTTCTAAGAAAAGACTTGCTAATTATTGTAACTATATTCTACTAATTTTCAACACAAAAATAGAGAAATTGGAAAGTGTCTAAAAGAAAGAGTAAAAAGGGGAGAGAGAAAAGAGACTTATTTTCAAAAATTGGGTCATATAACCAGGCAGAGTGATACAGATCTGCAGTTCTAGCTACTTGGCAGGTTGAAGCAGATGGGTAGCAGCTTCTTAGCCTGCCTAGCCTGTACAGAATGAGCTCAAGGCCAGCACACACAACTCAGAGAGCCTGTCTCAAAGGAGAGTAAAAGAGAACCAAACACAGGTACCAATATTTAATACCATATGATGTGTTTATAAAAGAGAAAGAGAAAGGGAGTATGTTCTGTGGGTGTGTGTGGTGAGGTATGGGGGAAGGGTATGTCTCAGCGGAGCATTTCTTCCCTGTGAGGGGCCAGTCACACACTGGTATAGCATAGAATAGATTTTATTCAGGGCATGGGGAGGGGAGTTACAAGGGCAGCAGAGGCAAAGAGAGGGAGGGAGAGAGAGAGAGAGAGAGAGAGAGAGAGAGAGACAGACAGAGAAAAAAGAGAAAGAGAGAGACAAGAGACAGAGAGAGAGACAGGAGAGAGAGAAGAGAAGAGAAGAGAAGAGAAGAGAAGAGAAGAGAAGAGAAGAGAAGAGAAGAGAAGAGAAGAGAAGAGAAGTAGAGGCCAGCCATGAGCACAGGAAGAGAGGGGAAGGAAGGGGGAAGGGGTGAGGGGACAGAGGATCAAGAGATCAAGAGAGCAAGAACAAGAGAGAGGGGAGAAGAGCAAGAGAGAGGGAGGGGGCAAGCAGCCCCTTTTATAGTGGGCTAAGCTTACCTGGCTATTGCCAGGTAACTGTGGGGGTGGAGTTTAGACAGAATGCTAACACCACTTACAAGAAACAAAAATGGTTCATGTGATGGTAGAGGCTTGGGGTTTTAGCCAGTTCAAGTTGCTTGACAAAATATTGCAACAATGCTGTCAATCATTAACAACACAAATAGATTTCTCAGAATTCTAGAAGTTGGGAAGTATACAATCATGGCCAAGAACATTCAGAGTCTGCCTCATAGATTGATTATGCCTTCTAGCTAGGGCTTCATGTGGTCCTAGGGATAAGCAATTCTTTCTGGCTTCTTTTTTATAAGGGCACCTATACTATTCATGAGAGCAGAGCACTCTTGATCTAATCATGTCCCAAAGGTCCCTCATTCTAATACCATCACTTTGATGGTCAGAATTTCAAAATATGAACATTACAAGAAACACAATCAGATCACACTTGTTAAGTTCATAATTATGAATGGGATGGGCTAGCAGCCTGGATATCTGGAGAAAAGTTGAAGTTTGAGTTCAAAAGTAGTGGGGATATGGCTATAGAATTCCTTCCTGTTGGCTGGGCGGTGGTGGCGCACGCCTTTAATCCCAGCACTTGGGAGGCAGAGGCAGGCGGATTTCTGAGTTCGAGGCCAGCCTGGTCTACAGAGTGAGTTCCAGGACAGCCAGGGCTACACAGAGAAACCCTGTCTCGAAAAACCAAAAAAAAAAAAAAAAAAAAAAAAAAGAATTCCTTCCTGTTTAGAGAAGCCTGTCTTTGTTATCTCAAAGCCTTCAATTGAATGTTTGAGTCCTATTAACATTATGAAATGTCATTTGCTCTTTTCAGACCAACAGCATGTTAAGTCTTAATCTTATCCAAATAACACTTTTACAGAGACATTTATAATAATATTTGCCAAAATATCTGAGAACTATGGCCCAGACAAGTTGACAGGAACTTAATCTCCACACTAGTTTCCAGAATCCTCCCCAAAATGTATACTCATCATGAAAAAATGAAGTCCTGTCCTGAAATATGAATAGCATGTTCTTTGAATGAAGGAAGAAAGCTATGAATTGAAATCTTATAAAGTACTTGAGCTGCCCCCCCATCAGGACTAATCCATGCAGACGCTGAAAAGGAATCATTCAGAAATTTAGTTAAATGTCCTGTTATGAGGATTTTCTCTTCATAATTCACTCCTTGTAGACAATTTCATTCAGTTACTAGTAAAGATTATTAGAATAAGCAGGACATGTTCACATTCCCATTCTCGGGACACTGAGTGGATGATCACAAATTTTAGTAGTCAAAGACCATGGAGGTCCCTTGGTAAAATTGACACTTATTTAACAGAAGAAATCTGGAGTTTTGGAAAGCCACTGGACTTTGAGAACTTATTTTGAGCATTTGAACAAAATACGAGAGACATAGAATTCTAAGATATATGTCCATGTGAAATAATACTATGCTAAAAATGTAAGAGCAAAGGAGAAATGTTTATTTGCATAATTAATAAGATTTTACCTTCTGAGAGAATATCAAATAATATTAGGAAAAATTGCATTCAGATGAAACCTAGAATTACTAACTTTAAATATGCAAGGAAGTAAGGAAAACTGATTGAAAAGTACAAAAGGCACACTTCTTTTCAGAATAATTGGGAAAATTATGAAAGGTAAGGAAATTGACATTCTCAAGGAATGGAATGAATAAATAGAATATTCTGTTTCTCTGTCTCTGTCTCTCTGTCTCTCTGTCTCTCTCTGTCTCTCTCTCTCTCTCTCTCTCTCCCTCTGTGAGTGTGTGTGTGTATGTGTGTGTGTGTGTATATGTGTGTGTGTGTGTATGTGTGTGAAAGAGAGGAAGAGAGAGGGTTTCTTCTATATCTTCTACAAAATCTGATGGTGTAAGTGAAACAAAGTAAAACTTTCAGGAACATCCTCTGTTTTCCTCCTTCAGATCCACTCAGGACTTAATTTTATGGAATAAACAAGAGAACAGAAGGACACTGTTTTTAAAATACTTTCCTAGAAAACTGGATTCTGATTTCTTACCTCCTTGTGATTTTTAGGAAAAATCATAAATGAATTAGAAGACTGATATTTGTCCACTCTCCAGTGGTAGAATCAATAAGAAAATGAGCTGTAGCTGAGTGGAGAGGTCAGTGGTCAAGCACTTCCTAGCATGTGTGACATGAATGAGGACTGAGTATGATGCTTTATAACACACAAAATATAAATAAAGAAAAAAAGATATCAAAAGAATAATAGATCTGATCAAGTAAAAACTGAAATCAGTTGCTTTACCAAATGGAATAAATCAAAATGAAAAGCAAAATCACAAATGAATAAACTATTTACAATATATATTACAGACATAAATTTGATAGCTTTAATATGAAAAAAGTCTTCTAAAATAATGAGGAATGATAAATTGCTGCAATAGAATAATAGGCAAAATGCATAAACTATCATTTTACATTAAAAGAAATAGTATGGCCAACAGGCATATAAGATATTCAAATGCACTAGTGGTAATAAAGAATGCAAATTATGATTTTTGCTTCTGGCCAAGATACAATAACAGGGACTAGATTTATTCTCCACACTTTAAACAATTAAATAAATGAAAATGAAATAAATGAGCAATGATTTTCAAGACACTGGGTATCAGGTAATGAAGGACAATGATCTTTATGAGACCAAAACAAATGAGGTGAATCCTGTGATTGTATTACTTTACTGCCTGGAGAATTCTAAACTAGGGCACTTAGATGGGAACCCTGGGGAAAGTATGGAGAAGTCAGTTTAAGAGACAGAGCTGGAGGCCACAGAGTCCCAAGAAAGCTAGAGTTCACAAGCAGAATTCTGAGACAGATAGAGATTCACAGAGAATCCTATTGTTAGAGTTCTAGAGAGGGCTCTCTCTCCTTAATCTTTCTAAAAATATTCTCAAGCCATGCAAGGTAGAAACTAACCAAGGCTAGGGAATAACCATTTGGAGAGGTTAAAGTACTATAGGGAACTTTTACTCAAGACTGTGAGTAGTGCCGTCTCCCACCAATTAGACTGTGCATTGCATGGGCCAGTTTGGGAGATCTTTCCTCCATCCTGAGAAATAACTGGCTCTTTATTGTTCACTGCACTGTAACTGAGAAATCACCAATGCAAGTTCACTGTACTATACCTAACAATTCATAAATGCAAGATACAAGGCATCTCAAGTTTTAGCACCAAAAGTAATCATACCAGTAGAAAAAGGTTTTATTTTTAATCTTTCAGACAAAGAAAAGTATCTAGGAATCAAAAAGATAAAGTCATAATATTTACATAGGATTTAGTCAGCTTTCTTTTTTTTCATAAAGCAAAGGAGGTTTATTTAGTTTCGTTTTGGAGAATAAAAATTTCAAGATTGTGTTGGAGAAAGGTGGGTATTTCTTTGGCCTCTGATCAGGACAGAAGATGATAGCATATCATATCACAGTTGGAGGCCAACTAGGATCTAATGGTCACATCTCAAACTAGAATAAAGAGGAAGAAGACAAAGACATGTTTGTCTCTTAAACAGTAACCGTCTCTCAAGAAATGCCTAAGGGTTGCATGGAAATAGCTAACAAAGTCATATGGCATATAGTTCGTGTGCACAGTGACCTAAGGACCTTTCTACTAGGTTCTTACACCAATTACATCCTTATCTCTTCAGGTTCCACCAATTCAACAAAACAAACAAACAAACAAACAAACAAACAAAAACACAATCCTGGGAAGAAAGTCTTCAATCACTCTACACCTTTAGGGGCCACACGATGTAACTAAATTCTCATAGCATCCAATCATATCTTTTAAAGATTACAAAGAAGCAGGATAGCCTTACTTGAATTGATCTACATGTAAATTATCAGCCAATGGAAATTAATATAAAACTAACTCTGATGCTAGCATTAACAGATGAGAGTGTTGTAATACTTATCAGAAGTGTATTCTGCGTGTTGACAAAGCAGACAGAGCATATAGGTACATACCCCAAAAGAACTTATAAAAAAAAGAAGCACAAAATATAGGCATAAATTTTTTGCAACCTACATTTAATAAGGGTTTAACCTCTTCTCCAGTCCACCACCCAGCAGAGATAGTGGAAAGGAAAAGTTACTAGGACATGGGGGAAGTGGACCTATTTAGAATAGTTCTTTGGGGGTGAGCTTGATCTTCTTGATCAGCAGTTCAATCCAGTAGCAAACACCAAATATGACTTAGCAGCTGCAGACCAGTCCTCTAGGCAGGCAGACACCAAGCAGGGACCAGCAGCTAAAGCCCAGTCCTTTCAACAAGCAGACACCAGGCATCTGTAGTTCAATACTAAATGGCAGATTATCACAAGTTGAGCTTAACAATGCTATGTAAGGCAAACCAATATATGTATGTCTTTAGTGAAGAATAGCAAGGTGGAGCAAAACCAATATTCAGTGCTCCTCTCTCACTGTCTATGTGGTCATACTCCTTCATCAAGAGTCCTTTCATGTGTTTGCTATATCAAAAACATTCTTCCACCTGTGTCCTACTTCAGGAAAACAGTCTTTCATGTGTTTGCTTTAGTAACATATTCCTTTTACCTGTATGCTCCAGAAAAACATCATTTGACATAACTAACTTTCCAAAGAGACTAGAAGTTTCCACTTCAGTAAAATACGAGTAGAAAAATACACTAGCTTGTATTAAAATATACTAGTCACTTAAAAAAATATTAGTCAAAGATGTAGGTTAAGTCCCTAATAGTGTAGGAAACTGAATCAGGGAACATGAAGAAACAAACAATTCAAACTATAATGCAAAGATGAGATTTATTATTAAAGCACAAGACCAAAATATGGCATGCCTGATGCTTGTAGGGGCCAGAAACCTATGGATTACCCTGGAACTGGGAATCGAACCTGGGTCCCCTGGAAGAGTAGCCAGTTGCTCTTAACTGCTGACACATCTCTCTAGTCCCTCTTCAAAATAAATATATATGTATATCTTCTGTATGTTCAGGTAAGGCCAGAAGACTGTGTTGGAACCCTTGGAGCTGGAGTTATAAGCTAAGGTACCGAATATAGATGCTGGAAACCAGTCTCTGGTCCCCAGGAAGAACATCTGAGCCATTTCTCAAGTCCCTTGGCTTTTGCTTTTGTCCATGGAACTTTTTAGGAATAATTTGTGCTCGTAAGTTTTGTGTTTTCTGCTTTCTGGGAGGAAGAACCAGGCAGCAACTTCATTCATCTGTTCTATGGATCTAACCTAAGCTGGCATGCAACATGGGAACATGCTATCTGTAGCCATGTGAAGGGACCTAGACCAGTACCTGAAGAGAAAGCAGGGCTAAAGGAAGGAGAAAGCTTGCTTGCCCCAAGCCTTCAGTAGCTAGTGCACCACGTGGATCCAAAAAAGAGAGAACCAGAAAAGAGAATTAAAATCAAACCAACAAACAACAACAAGTGGTTTCTATCTGCAAGGGAGGAGTGGAGGAGTAGGTTTATATGTACCTAACAGTTTTCACAAAGTGGATCATGAGCCTAAATGTAAAACAAACCTCTT